>JADGKE010006467.1:0-17852 GCA_026954515.1 Cladochytrium tenue
GGGGAGGGGGGAGGTTATCCTCTTTCTAACAGCATATGCCGTCAGTTAAGGACGCGACATCAGCTGCGATCGCGTTTGTGCAGGGCGCATTGCTTCCGGGCATCTCGGTTGGATCCGGAAACGGCCCACTGGACCACTTTCACCTGATGCGGCCGAGGGCGTTCGGGGCTGGCCGGGAGCCTTCATTGGTGGCCGCACTGATCGAGCAGTGTCGCGCCGATTGGGACGCGTACGTGGACCATGCGTTTGTGCGCGACCTGGAGGACGGCACGCTACCACTGGAGGCGTTTAAGCACTACATCTGCCAGGACTATGTGTTCCTCCGGTGAGCGGGTATTCTTTCGAAACATCTTCACTTATACGCCCTGCCATCGTCCCCCCCACGCTTCCATACGCTCCAGGCACTACACCCGGGCCTACGCCCTTGCGGCCTACAAGGCACCGACGCAGGCCCTGCTCCGGCGGTTCCTGCACACGGCCGCGGCGCTCGCCGACGAGACGGAGCTGCACGTAGCCATGTGCGAGCGGTGGGACGTCGGCGAGGCGGAGCTGGCCGCGACGCGTGAGGCCGGCGCCACGCTGACGTACACGCGCTACGTGCTGGAGCTTGGGAACGCGGGCGACGCGCTGGACCTGCTGGTGGGCCTGGCGCCGTGCCTGGTCGGATACGGTGAGATCGGGTCACGGTTGCGGGAGGCTTGTGTCGCGCAGCGCGCCTCCGGTCCGGACGCGGCCGCTCGATGGGCGGCGCACCCTTACCGCGAGTGGATTGAAACGTACTCTGGGGGCGATTACCAGCGCGCTGTGCGCGAAGGCATTGGTGAGCATTGGGTACACCCCGAATCACAGCAGGATGGCTTGCAGCCTCTTTAACTGACCACCTTTCCACCTACGTGTCCTTCTGTTTTGTTCGACCGCAGCTGCGTTGGACGAGCTGGCTTTGGAGCTTGGCGTGCGACCGGGCAACTCGCGATTGTTGAGGCTGGCCGCACAGTTTCGCCAGGCCACCGTTCTGGAGGCTCGTTTTTGGGATAGTTGAGTGACGCCATCGTTCATCGTCGTCGAATTTGGCCCAGGTATAAACTAATGCTTTTCTTTGCTCCCCCCCTTCTTTCACTTCCAACCGGCACCCACCATGCCACTGCACTTCATGTCATATCTCGAAAGTGGGACTGAATATGAGCTGGTGATATCAAGCACGAAATGACCGAGGTAGGCTGTGAAGAGTGAGCGTGAAGACAATCGGAAGACAGGGAGACTGAGTGGAAAAGGGGGGGCTCTTACGGCGGCTGTGTTGTCAATTTTTCCGGAGGCCATGTTATTAGTCAGTAAATTCTCTCGCCATCAAGGAGGGCGACCACCTCCAGCATGCTCGAGGATCTTATGTAACGAGGCTGCTCCTCAGCAATGGACTCGAACAGGAAAAGGAAAGTGGAAGGGAGTCGTGCAGAAACTGAAAATAAAAACATGAACGTTGTCGATTGGGGATTGAGCTTTAAAACGGATTGGTTAATCGACGATTAGCTAAATACCAGGCGTAGAGCAACGGGGGGGGACGGCGGCAGAAGTAATAAGGTAAAGCATGAAATATTGCCTCTGGTTTACACCGAGAAGAGCCAATCCAGCAGGACCATTGCTTCGTCGCTCTCGGCCGGCTCAGCAACCAGCGCGCCCTCGTTGCTTTCGTCCATCCTCTCAAACGGCACCAGCCCATCATATCCTCCGGTCAGGCCATTGTGCCCAACAATTGAAGTTGGGTGAGAAGGTTCGGAGCGGCCTCGCTTGGAACCTGGCTCGATGTCGTCGCCGCCGTCGTCGTCGCCGGACGCGACCTCTTGTGCGCCGTCACCGTCGGCCAGCGAAAGGGTTGAAAACAGTGGAACGATGGGCTCGGCCAGGCGGCGAGCCTCCTTGAAGGTGTCGACCAGCCAGCTCACCTGGTCCTCGAGGAGGGCGCGCCGCATGGCCCATGATAGGGTGAATAGGGTCCCGGCAAAACGCTGCATCGATGATATTTCCTTCAGAAAGTCGAGGATCTCGGCGACAGCGTCACCCTCCCCGCCTAGCGACGCCAACGCGCTGGCAGTCGCATGTCCACGGTCGAGCAAGCCGTCGCTGATGGTAGGGTAGTCTGGGATCGACTAAAAGAATAAAAGTTAATTAAAGATGACAGCAAGATACCTAAGATGCTGCTTGGACGATCGGCTGGTCTCTTTTTCAACCCACGAGGTCGTGCTCCACTCCGGGTGTTTATCCGGGTCGATATTCAAATTCATGGCCAAAGCCTTGAAAATTATTATCGAGTAGAATGGTCGATTCGTACAATTTGAGCCAACATGGATAGGATATGAAAAGCAGTATCGCTATCGCCGATCTCTGGGAAATCTGAGAGTTACCACACAAGTGGGAAATTAACGGAGGGAACCTGACGCTACGAAACCGAGAATCATTGTGGCTTGCAGCACCTCGGTTGTGGGGTTTTGTATGGCCAAAGGATTTCTCATAATACCACTTTCCGCCTTCTTCTCCAATGATTTGTTGTAGTGGTGAGCATGCACCGGCAGCCAACACGGTGGCACTGTTTAAGGGGGGGGGGCGGCATCAATACATTTTGTCGAACGAACGGATAAGAGTTCACCGGTGGACGAAAAAAAAGTAGTTTGATAAGCCCAAAAACTTTTCCAGCAGCAGCAACGTTTCTCCCTCCGTGTAGCCCGGACGACAAAACCGAGACCAAGACTCCGGAAGTGGCGGAGATTGTCTTGGCAAGGGTAGTATTGACAGAATGCCGCCCAATGGTCCGTGGATATTTGTCATGGCCAAAGGTTTGGACACAGGCAAGACACTTTTCTCTCTCTTACCCCAAACCCAATTAAAAAATGGCAGACACACCGTTCGTCAACCCAATTGGTGGACTGTCTGGCACTCTCGACGGAGAGCGATCTTTGGAGGGGCTATCCCCCGACATTGACGCAGAGTTGACAGCTCCACGCTCTCTCCGGCGGCGCTCGAGCTCTTCGCGGTACCGCTCCTCGAGGTCCGAGGCGGCAGGCTGTTTCGAGCCCTGGAACACGCAGGTGAAGCCGCAGGTCGGCCGCTGCAAGTCACATTTGATCTTGCGCGGGCGGTATATGTTGCAGGAACTGTGTGTTGTATAGTTAAGCCATCCTCGTGAGTTCAAACCCTCAGCCACTTGCCCCAGGGGTTAAACAGAGGTGCCCCATGGACCCGTCGGCATATCCCGTCACAATATTATCACCATCATCCGTCAGTCAACCTACGCCGCCCGGGCGAACCGCGCTGCCATCCCCCTTTCCTTCTCACGCCATGGTCCACCGCACCCGCACGCACCAAACGCGGCTGGTGGAGCTCCACGGTGAGGACGTCGCAGGCGACGACCGCCCCTGGTGGGGCTGGACCGGTTTGGGTATGTGGTTCACTTCCGTGACAAGGCAAGAGGCGCAGCTGAGTTCCGATGCCATCACCACCCCAGGCACATTCGCCGCCGAGTAAGCGCCGCCCTGCGCCGCCACGACCGTGCGCGTGCGAGTCCTCCTCCTGCGTGCACGGCTGCTGGCGGGCATGCCCGTCGCTACGTCGAACCAACCTACTCGCTGCTTCCGCCTTACTGCTTTGCCTGGCTCTCAGCACTTACGGGCTTCTCTTCGTTGCCTCGTCCCTTGCCGGCGGCCCTACGATTCCTCACCGTCTGCCGGCAGACGGTGTGCATTACCAAAACGTTGCGTCCGCAGCCGACTTCCTATCTTCCACTGTTGACTTCGGATGCAGTGACGAACCAGCCATCTGGTCGACTGGGCCTTTCCCCACCCTGCCGAACGATACCAGGGCTCTAAGCCCGTACTTGAACGACACAGGCGATCCGGCTGACGCTCCCGACGCCACGGGCTTGTGGCCGTCCGCAAACCATTTTAGCTCCTGCAGTGCGGTATTCCAACCTCTATTGAACAATACGTCCGTCGCCGCTCACGTCCCAAAGTACTTCCGCGAGGTTGCCGGTGTGAGCCACGGAGACGCGCGCTTCTTCTCGCCCGCTGGCTCGCCACCGCCATCGCCTTCCCCAGGGACGTCCGCCGCACCGCGCCAGCGCCCTAAATCGACGCTCGACGCCGCTACTGGCACTGCCATTCTACGCGAGGACCTTGCGACGCTGTTTGCTGCTTGGTCTCGGTTTGCCGACCATTATGGGATCCAAGCCTGGCTTGCGCACGGCGCCCTGATCGGGTGGTTCTGGTCGCGCGAGTCGCTCCCGTGGGACGACGACATTGACCTGCAGATCACGTACCGCGACCTTGAAGACATTGTTGCTGGCCTAAACCTCACCCTGTGGGAATCCCGCTTCCTACTCGATGTCAATCCGAACTTTCCACGCCGTCATCACCAGCATCAAAATATAATCGATGCCCGCTTTGTCGACACGATGTCTGGCCGCTTCATCGACCTGACGGCCCTCGCGTCCGCAGCATCCCCTGAATCATTTGCTGAGGCCACAGAGCCGTCGAAGTCACCAACACTTTCTTGCAAATCTGTGCACAACTATACCTTTCCGGATCTGTTTCCTCTTCGTCAGTCGACCTTCTTCGATGCTCCTTGCCTTGTTCCTTTTGATGTCTCTCGATGCCTCACTTCCGAATACGGCCCTATCGTTCTTACCCGCACAAGAATCCTAGGCCATGTCTATAATTCTACCACTCACAAGTGGGACAAGTGGAAGAATCCGAACTACATTCCTGTATACTATGTCCCCAAAGGCAAACCGAAACCAAATACATGATTATAAGTGAATTGAATTGCAGCGAATCCGCGGCACTGCACTTTGGTCTGGGCTATACGTCATGAATATCAGCCTGCCTCTCCTGTGCGGACCGCCCTGGCCCTGTATTTGCTCCAAGCCAGCATGAATCACAGAACTCGCAGTTCTGGCACTCGCTGTCGCATTTGATCTTGTGCTCATAGCGGATATTGCATACCCTGAATGCGCAGTTGAGGCTTTGAAACATTGAGATATGCTCCGTTTTGGGAGCATACCGCCATTCGTGCGAGATCCTGCTCTCGCTGGGTAAAACAGCTTGCTACAGCCCACTATACATCGCACACACCCATGGTCGTCCCTCCGTTTATAACTCTCGCCCTTCTCGCCCAAAGCTCCGCCGACAAATGGTAACTCCCACAAACACTCGCCTGACTGCGATTGGCAGTCTCTGACGGTTGTGCGGGTGGTATGGGGTGAGATGGCTGATGGACTTCAGGGGCATGCTAATTTAATGAAAATAGGGTGGAGAGCAGAGAGAATTCAAGGCACTCGTTGTTTAAAGCAATCAATCCTTCCATACGAACTCGTCATCATCATCTTCCTCCCTCTCCTGCCCGCTGTCGTCCCGTAGCGACGGAAGCGCTCGCTGCTCCCACGCTGCTCGGACGCTGGCTGACAGAACGCTGCTGGCACTGGCGTGCCGCTCGTGGATCTCAAGGCTGCCTGGGCGGTCGTAACAAAGTTCCAGGCCGGTGGTACCCGACTCTCCCGCGAGGGCCACGACGCGCCGGAGGACGGCTGCGAGCAGAGCGAGCTCGAAGCAATACTCGTCCTCAAACTGCAAGATACGGTCCGATAAGTCCGTCACGGTCGGGGAGGAAAAGGTGCCGCTGGTGTGCCGGGCCAGGACGAGCTTGCGAACTTGCTTAATCCACAGGCGAGGGAGCTCCTGCCAGATGACGTCGGGCCGGTTGGGACCGGTGGCTTCCATTCGCGTTTTGATCTCAATCAAAGAATCTTGGGGCACGATGCTGCCGCCAAGGACGATTTTCAACCCAGGCTTCAAAAAGCTCAAGTCCTCGGGGGTTCTTTCACTTTCAATTAGTAACATGCTTTCCAACTTTGTTTGGGCTGATTCGACGCTGTCATGCTTTTCAAGCACTTGCAAGTTGGTGGCCAGAAGCGCGGAGCTCGACTCCACGTCAATGTAGGCATCTACACTGCATCTAACCAGCAGTGTCAAGCCAGCAAATTTGTAAATGAGAATCCTTTGGTGGTGGTGCGAGTCCTGCACATCATCGTCCAAATTTGTGTAGGCATCCTGGAAAGAGTGCCCGAAACCGTTAACATGTCTCAATGGCTCTTTGGGGGACCTCTCGTGTCGGCTTAGAAAGACAGTCCTCCCGATCTGTTCCACATGAATGCGAAAGGGCGAATCCTGTTCGCGGACAAACCGGAAGAGGTTTCCGAATTCCGACAGTGCCATGACGACGTCCACGGTTTTCGGTAGAGCTGGGTCGCGCAGTAACGATACAATAACCCCTGGTTCTACAGGATGCGAAGGGTAGCGTGCCGCGTTTTCGTCAACATAGTAGGTATCCCAGTCCTTCGTAAGTTTCAAATCTTGCTTTGGTGGTGACCACCTTGGCGGACGCCCTTTCAGCGATGGCTTCATCAGGAAGGTATAAATGAGCAGGAGGAAAATAAATCCAGGACTCTCTGGAGTCCCTCTCACCAGGAAACATCAGTTTAGTGAGGTCGTCTTGTGCTTGTGCTCCGCTGATCCAGCTATATGACGTCAAGACGCGAGCGTCCCGAATACGGGCACCATCAGGCTCGTGGGTGAGAATTCCCAAGGCGTCAGCAGCCAGCTCGCCTCGACGAAGAGTCTCCCGAATCGCGCCGCGCGGTTTCGAATTCAGCCCCGGATCTCCACCCTGCCGCCTGCCATGCTGCACGCTCCGGTCTCGTCGCGGAGCAGCGGTTGCGGAGCCTGCCCGACTCATCCAACCAGTTAACAGCAAATTACAAGGTCAGGGGTGACCCGCATTCAAAAATATGCTTGGGGCCGCTTTGCCCCGCTTAACACCAAAAAATCGATGAATGGGAAGGGGGGTTCTGCACGCGGGCGCGGCAACAGCAGCGCGAGCACTGGTCGGGGCTCTTCGCAATCACGGCCCACCGCAGGCAGGCCGAAAGCGCGTGCTGGGAGAGTCGTCCCCGCCTCTAACATTCCTCGCGGGTCTGGGCACCGGGATGTGGCCGGTCGCGAGGTATTTCGCCGCATGCTGCAGAAAGGGGAGAATGGAATCATATCTGGAGACGCGGCTCGGGACCTTTTCGACTTCGCGCGTAAGATCCATCCAGAGGCCTGCGTTATCGACATCATGACTTGCCGGCCAGCCAGCATCGATGCGATTTGTGCCGCCGTGCGGGTTGAGGAGGACTCAGCCTTTATCCTCGATTACCCGTGGTCGTTCGTCGGAAATTTGGCTGACCCTGCGGTCAAGGAATTGGCTAACGGCTGCTATCTAAAGGACTTGCTTGTGGCGATTGTCCAGCGTTCCAATTTTTGGAGGTCATTGATTGAGCTGAAAAAGCAGGGCAAGAATGTTGACATGAAAGCCTTGGCTTGGTTAACTGCCGAACTTCTATCACTCCCGCCACGCTTTGGAATTGACGTTATTGCGGATGCTCGCAACATGTTTGACCAAGGCGACTTCTCAGACCCCACCATCAGCAACCTTGGGCACAGGATCGAAAATATATTGTGGCTGAAGTCTGGACGTGTACAGTCACAGGTTGTGAACGGTCCAGGCGGCCGACACGATAATGACTTCGCTGACTTTCGCAAGATCGCCATTTATCCAACATCAGAGGAGTTTTTTGCCAATAAGAAGCCATTCCTGCGATCCGCACACCAGGTCGCAGACATACCGATCCAAAGCCGCCTGTTGGTGCATTTTGACAACCAGTTTCGGCTCCTTCGGGAAGATATGCTGGCAGATCTTCGCGAGGACGTCCAATCGGAGGCAACATCTGGGGCTTGGCGGAAGTCAACCCGTTTCCGAAGGCTTAGGCAAACTGATGTTGTTTACAAGAATCGCACTCTCATCAAATTTGCGTTGGAGCTGGAATGTGACGATGGCCTAGAGCATCTGAAAAATCTTTCAGAAACCGAGCGCCGGAAATATGTGAAGAATAATCCAAATTTTGTTCGACACCAATCCTTCGGTGTTTTACGAAGGGGTCGTGAAATTTTCGGCTGCGCGATGGTCTACCGCGACATTGGCAGACTGTGTAAAGAACCTCCAGCCATTTTGCTACAGTTTGTCGACTACAAAGCATTGACTAACGCATTGGCAGCTTTAAAACATGACGAATTCGGGGACATTGAGTTCCTCTGCATTGGCACACCTTTTTTTGCATTTGAACCCATTCTCGAGCGATTGCAGTCAATGACAGACTTTCAACTAGGCCAGGCAATACTTTCTCCCATGAGCGGGGCAGGTGGTGAAGCTCTCCGCCCTGGAATCAAGAGCCTCGCTGATGATCTGGAAGTTCTTCTCCAGACATCCCCTTCAGGTCCATACGACATTTTACCACCCAATGCCAACGGTGGTACAGTTATTACAGTTGATCGTGCACAGCTGGAGTCTTTGTTGAGTGGATTGTCTCGAACTGTCAGCATCATCCAGGGTCCACCAGGTCAGCGAATGAAGTTCTTTCTGATTCTCCTGACTTCAAATAGGCACTGGAAAATCATTCATTGGCGCCCAGATAGCCCGATTCTTTTTTGGCTGCTCAAATTACAGAGTTTTGGTCATCAGCTACACCAATCACGCCCTAGATCAATTTCTTGAGGATTTAATTGATTGTGGCATCGAGGTTGAAACAATGATTCGCCTTGGTAATAGGTACACAGAGAGAACCCAGCAGCTTTTACTTTCAACACATACTTTCAAAAGGTGTGAAGGAGAAGTGAAGCAGATTTTGAGCAGGAGAGAGTCCGAAGCCGAAAGTTGCGCGAAGAGGCTGAATGACTTGCTAAGCAATGATTTAGCTGCTGAAGCGGTGTTGACTTACATGGAGGAGTCCAAAAGTTCATCAAACAGCTCGTACGCCTTGAAGGCGCTCACCGGCGGAGCTGAGACTAGCCCTGTCCTTGAATTGTTTCAAAGATGGATCGCAGGTGAAAGCTTTCCAGAAGGCCATTTGCCAAATGACGTGGAGTTTTGGCGGATGGCCGTAACTGATAGAATGAAGCTTTTTCAAGAATGGAAAAGAGAACTAATCGGTGATTACAGTTGCAAATACGAGGAGGCACGTGCGTTTATCCGCAGCCTTCGTCGGAAAGGAGATTACGAGATAGTCAAAGAAAGAAGAGCTGTGGCTTGCACAACTACCGGTGCTTCAAAGTATTCTGAATTGATTGAAGCGTTTAAGCCTGATGTTGTGCTTGTCGAAGAAGCTGGCGAAATTCTTGAGAGCCACATTTTGGCAGCTTTGCAACCATCTGTAAAGCACCTGGTGATGATTGGAGATCACAAGCAGCTACGACCAAAGTTCAACAACTACAGACTCTCGGTCGAGAGTGGTTTTGGCTTCGATTTGAATAGGTCTCTGTTCGAGCGGCTTATCCTTAACGGTGCGCATTATAACGCCCTTCGAGTACAGCATCGGATGGCTCCATGGATCTCAACATTTGCTCAAAGGCTTACCTATCCCGAGCTTATTGACGGCCCGGTCACAGTCGGTCGACCTTCAATGAAAGGCCTGCAAGATAATGTTGTCTTCTTTCATCATTTAAATCTCGAGGACGTCAGCGGTGAAATTCAGGATCGCCTTGACAGTGGTGAAAAACTCACAAATCAAAAACAAACGAGCTGGCAAAATCTCTTTGAAGCCGAAATGGTCATCCAAATCTTGAAGTATTGTGGGCAGCAAGGTTACTCCGCGAAACAAATTACAATCCTCACGCCGTACCTGGGCCAATTGAAATTGATTAAAACACTATTGGAGAACAACAGCGATGACTTACAACTTGGAGAGCTGGATGAAAATGAATTTAAGCGAGCCGGGGTGTCGTCTCCAGCTGCAGCGGGATTCGGACGAGAAGGCGTTCGAATTTCGACAATAGGTATATTTTACTAGCTTCTTTTTAATAGTTTGCCTTAAACGTGCGACAGATAATTATCAAGGGGAAGAGAATGACATTATTATTGCATCACTGACGCGCAGCAATTCACGTGGAAAGATCGGGTTTTTGGCATCTCCTGAGCGACTGAACGTTCTTTTGACTCGGGCCCGATTTGGCCTTATTATAATTGGCAATATGAATACTTTGCGTGATGGCGACATTGCGGGGAAAACGTGGAGGGCGTTTTACAAAGTTCTATGTGAGGAGAACCACTACTACGAGGGACTGCCGATAGTCTGCCAGCACCATACTGAGCGAAAGGAGCTGGCAAGGACGGTACAGGATTTCGACAAATTATGTCCAGAGGGTGGCTGCAATAAAAAATGGTATGGTTTCTGGTTAAAATAATCTGCTGACCCAAATTACTATAATCAGTGGAGCAGCTCTCACCTGCAATGAACACTTTTGCCCGCGCTACTGCCATCGAACCGAAGATCACAGCAAAGTTCTATGTGATACCCAGGTCGAGCTTAAGTGTGAGCGAAACCACGGAACCAAGGTAGAATGCCACCTCCGACATGAAACTTGCCCCCGCTGTGTTGATGAAAGCTTGGAGGAGCAACAGCGTTCGCAGTGGAATAGAGAGCTCGAGGCGTGCAGGCAAATGAGGCAGAAGGCGTATAGTAGACGGATTAGAGAGGTCGATGAGGAGATTAGGCGGAAGAGCCGTGGCCTGAGATTGTTAAAGGAAGAAACTGACCAGCTTGCGGTGCTAGACCAAAAGCTAGCGGAACTTGAAACCCTTACCGCGAAGGAGCGAGAAATCAAAGACGGCTGCGAACCCTCTGTGCAGTTTACGTCCTTTGAAAGTTATGACATGTAGGCTCTTAAAAAATGTCTGTTTTGGTCTGATGATCTTTTTGCCAGTCCCTACGGGGTTGAAGATAGATACGGTGAACCTCGCGAAGAAATACCGAGGGGTGAACCACTAGACATTCAAGCTAAACCAAGAAATGGCATTACTGAGATACTTGACCTTGAGGACGAAGATAAGACGCCTGTTTCCGCTTGCGACGATTGGACACAAATGAAATCCAAGGGTGCTGAAAGTGAAATTTTGGATGAACTGATGCAGTTGGTTGGACTGGAGGATGTAAAGCAAACATTTTTGGATGTCAAAAAGAGAGTCGACAATGCTATGCGCGAAGTAGAGCCTGTGAAGGACAATTTTAATGCTTTGGTGATTGGAAACTCTGGCACAGGTTAACCGTTCTCCGAAATGTGTTTGCGATAGTGACAGACTATTAGGAAAGACAACTATCGCTGTACTTTACGCCAAACTTTTGGACTCCCTCTGCGTTACAGGACCCCACGTCCACAAAACTAATTGGCTCGAGATTTTGAAATGTGGCGTAGACGGCTGTAAGAAGTTAATCGACGGTATTCTTGCCATGAAAGGTGGTACTCTCCTGGTCGACGACATACAGATACTGGGTTCTGGGACGAATGACGGAGTTCTGGACTATCTTCTCAGGGAGATGGATATATTAAAGGGCAAAATATTATTTGTCCTCGTCGGAAAACCAGACAACCACGACCACCGCGTGGGTTTAAGGGCAATGTCAAGCAACTTTGCAAAGGTGCTCGACCTTAAAAATTACGACGAGGAGGAGGTCTCTTCAATTTCAAAGCTGTTGCTAAAGAGCGTACCAAAGGCTGATATTAAAGAATCGGAAGTAATCAATGTTTCTTGTCGTGTTTTGTCTCAGCGAGTTTGCCGTGCCCGTGGTCTGAAGACGTTTGGCAACGTCCACGCAATTAAAAAATTGGTTGCCCTCGCTGACCAAAGACGCCTGAATCGGCTTGAGGCTGAATCTGCAACGGGGAAAGAATCAAGCGAGCAAGGGTTTACAATAGCCGATGTTATTGGGGTTTCCCCGGAAGACTCGCTAAGTAGATGCGAAGAGTGGTCAAAGCTGCTTGGACTCGTCGGACTACGTGCAGCAAAGAAATCAGCAGAGAGCTTTTTTCAGAATTTCCAAACGTGTTACGAGAGCGAGTTAGCTAACCAGCTGCCGGACTCGTTTAGTGTCAACCAACTGTTTTTGGGTAGCAGCGGCGTCGGAAGAAAGACGTTTGCTACTTACTACGGGCGTGTCCTCAAAGCACTTGGACTTCTTTCCGTGGGCGAGGTGACTTTTATCAAGGCAACCATACTGCTCCGCGATTCTCCAGCGAATCTGGCCAACCGATTGACCTCGTGCGATGGCGGTGTTATTGTTGTATTGGATGCTCACGAGCTGGACGTCGGTGATACAGAGGGTCCAGACAATGCGAAGAAAGTGGCGGTGGTGGACGCAATCGTAGCCGGCGCACATGGAGTGCCTTGGAATGATCGTTGTGTCATCCTATTTGGTGAAACGCGCAAGATGAAAATCATGTTGGAGCGAAATCGTCCCCTCGCACGGAGATTTCCTATTGCCTCCGCCTTTGTGTTTGATGATTTCTCGCGGGACGAGCTCGGCGATCTGTTTGAGCGACGCGCAAATGAGAACGATCCGCCATACCTCGTGACAGCAGATGCACGCAGGAAGGCGGCATTTGAGCTCAGGCGGGAAAGCAACCGAATTGGATTTAAAAATGTGCACGACATTGATAATTTACTTAAGGCAGCGATTGAGCGACACTTGGTTCGTGTAACGAGAATGACAGACGGAAACGTTGCAGATAAAAATACATTAATTGCTCAAGATATCGACCATCACGAACTCAAATCCGTTGAAGACCTTCTTATGGATATCTACAGTTTTGAAGCCCTCCCGCCATTTTTGGATAGAAGCCAGGCGGCGGCGCAAGAGCTATCCGAGCTTGATCAAGCCGGAGTGCCGGTTGTGTTCTTGTTTAGTGGCCCAAAGGGCTCGGGCAAAACATTGGTGGCTAAAATGATCGAACACATTTTTGTTGGTTTGGGTTTACTCGCGGAGGCAACCCTGAGGACAGAAGACACGATCGCCCTGAGCCAGACCCAGAGCCTGACCCAGATTCTTGAGGAGAGTACGGGACGTGTTTTGCTTTTAAAGAATGCCCATCATCTCGCCGGGGATGCTCAAGGGCCATTGCACGAGCTTCGAGACTACTTGTCGCGTGAAGCAAACCGAAAGCGTCAAATTGTGATACTGGACTCCGAATCTGAGACGGCACTCGAGAGGCTCGCCGGGCTGCTGTTCCTTCAAGACCAGGGCACGGTACTTGCGACGATGCACTTTCGCAAATTCACGGGAGACGAATGTGTGGAGGTTCTCGTGAAGATGCTGAACAAACAGCGCACCAGGTTGAAAAAGTTGCAACTGGATGTGTCCGCACTGGAAATGGGCGCCGACAAAGAGGCGGATGGCGGTCGGGCGGCGGCTGACCAGGCCCGCGGACAAAGCAAACGCGCCGAGCTCGCGCTTGCTTTTGCGGAGCTCGCGTCGTGCCCTGACTGGGAGAACGGGCACGACGTGAAACGCGTGGCCCAGAAGGCTTATTGGCAAGCCATCTCCGCTGCAAAGGCGGGTGATTTCAGGAGTGCTATCATCTCTGCAGATGTGGCGCTGGATTTCGTCCGTGGAATGACGAACGAGAGGAGGAAGGCGGGGGTTAGGGTAGACGATGCGTAATGACATTTTTTTTTGTAGTAAGGATTCTGTCAAGTTGTTGGTATGTGTTGGCGTGAAGGTCGATGAGGCCGTTGTGGGCGCCCTCTGTTTCAAGACTACTTCGCAAACGCTTCGGGTTGTGGTCACGATGATCAAGGCCGCTGCCGCTTCCACAGGGTTAAAGCGCGGGCCACACCGGCCGCCGGTCGGTGGGCCTCGTAGAATGCTGACAAAAATAAGCGTGGCAGGGCCGCTTATAGGCGCCGTGCGTTGATGCCTGCTCAGTCTCCCCCCCAGCAACTCCGACACGGCCACCAGCGTGGCCACCGCCGGCCATCTGCGCTTCGGGCCGCGCGCCGTGGCGCTGCACCTAACCTTCCGAGCCGGAGGCCGAGGACGGCGCGTCGCTGGGTTTCGGCCGAGTCCGCGTTCATAGTGTCATGGGCGACGCGGGGGCGGCGGGGCGAGTTCGTGCTGGTACGCGGCGGTGATGGTGGATAACGAGTTGCTGGCTGCGTGTGAACCGAGCGAGAGACGCGCGCGGTGTGGGACAGGCTGGACAATCTTGGCACATTTGTGTGGGGCTTGGTATCCCATCGCATCACTCCTACTCTGCCAACGGTAACGGCAAGTGACAGTGATTTCTGAGAGTATACAGAGGAGGGCTTTAGGTCGTTTATTAACATCGACGGTCTCATCAGGGTTTGCAAGTAAATTACTGGGTATGTCAGAAGTGCCGCGACCAGCGCTGCTGAGCCTGGCCGACAGCGTTCACACGCAGGGCACCTTGCTCACCGCCATCTTTCGTGTCTGCAGCGATCGCCGGCAGAGCAGCCCTGGCCGCTGCGGCGGCACGCACCAGCTGTACTGGAGCTGGAGGGAGGACAGCGGAGGCTGGCCCAGCAGCTAGGGCAGGAAGGGGGCCAGCGGGAATCTCTACGCTGCGCGGAAGGTCGGTGCAGCGAAGGGGATCGAAGGAGTTGTTTTTGATGTAGAGGGAAGCTGCGCGGACGGATGTTCGAAACTTTTGGCCGGGGAAGCCGCCGAATAATCGAAGAGTAACGTTTAACGAGCACATTTCGAGATGCGTTAGTCTGGTTGAGGTGGTGGGGTGGAGGGAGGGTATGTGGATGAGGGAGAAGATAGAGCCTCCTGGAGGTCGAACAAACCATGGATTTAGCGTCTTCACAGGCCAGTGCGCGTCCTGCATCTGTGTCGTAGTAGTGAAGAGTGATTGGATTGTAGTCCACGCTAGAACCTTCGTGTAAGTCCCACAAGCCACTTGTTTCCATGCGTCTGGTGAGAGGGTCGGATGTTGCAAAGTACCTGTTTTTTCCGAGCTTGGTGGCCTTGTGCCGCACAGTCCAGCGTCGCGATTCACGGGCTGCGTCTGCCTCCAGCTTCCCCCAGCGCTGGCCGTCTAGGTCCGTGAGCCAGTTTCTACGCCGTCATACAAAGACACGGAAGGAGATGAAGCCGCATCTTAGTCCACCCAAAAAAATCATCCCCTCGGCTAACTCCAGACCCGCCTCAAAATCAACACTTTAATTCCATTCCTCCACGTTTCCGTACGCACTTCTAATTATCGTACCGTCTGAACTCGTATCTTCGCTCTTGATCCTCACGCTCTTTTGTTGCTCGGCTGCGTTCGTACTTCACAACGTCAGTCTGGAAGCGGTCCGACTCTGTGATGAAGGAGTTAACAGGTCATGATCCACGTATGAGAATAGAGATAAACAAAATCAAAGTTCTGTATGGTGCAGAAGAGGTGGGTCGGAAAGCGTGGAGGGAAGGAGGACTAGCCATTTTGGAAGCCATGTGTGCCGCCGAACTGAAAGACGTTGTTGCTGTGGTTCCTTGAGTTGTTGCCGACGCGACCGACACGTAGTGAATGATGGGCTGACGCAGGTGGCAGAGCTGTCGCTGGCGGAGGTGATACCAATGCCACCCGCTGCGGGGCCGGTGGTTGCAGCGGCAGTGGCAGCGCCTCCGTAGTGATGGCCGGGGGGGCGTGCGGCGTTGTTGCGGTTGTCGCCATCGACAACCTTGGTAAGAGTTTTCTGCCACTCTCACTGTGCATTTTGTCCCTAGATGATGATTCCGTCCCCTGGCTCGTCGGCCCCATCTGCATCTGCGGCGCAGACGCAGCCTCCTCGCCAGCGCCGCCGCCGCCAACCCAGCACGAAGCAGTCTTCTGTTGCGGACGCTGCCGCCCAAGGTGCTGCCTCAGGTCGTGCGCCTTATGCTTCCCCCGCCGTGTCTTCTTCGTCTCCGGTGCCAGACGGCGCGGCTCACGGCAGAACGCCAGTGCCCGAAGCCTCAACCGCAGGTGCGAGCCACAAAGAACACGATCAGCATCAACACGTGGGCCGGCTACGACCTGCGCATTCAGGCCAAAGCAGCATCGAAGAGCAACCTCGTCTGCAGGGACCACCAAAGGAGCAGAAGAATCTCCCGCATCGGCAGCGACCGCGGCTGTCGGAACCTCCACGGTATTATGCGCAAGGGACTGCACTTTCAAATACCCAAGACACCAATTCTGTTGGTGATAGCAAGAGTTCGATCAATTCTGCTCTACCCAATAACAACCAAGGCGTCAGCTTATCGCAGTCCGGAGGCGGCGGCCGCATAAACGGCAAATATGGACGGCGGGGTAGTTCGGGGCCGAGCAAACATTCAAACGCCACACCCGGTGGGCAGGCAAAGGTGCCTAGCGGGGAAGGGAAGAGCACAACGGACAGCGTGACAGCCCCGCCACCACCGCCGCCTCTTCCCTCAGTGGTGAAGTCGGAGGTTGCTGCGCCGGACGGACCGTTCGTAGATGCTGTGGGTCTTCGGGCCGCCGTGGAGAGATTGAACGACGTGCCCGAGAAGTGGCGGACAACGCTGGTGGAGGCGCTGATTCCGGGGAAACATCCACGGCTGGGGTGGAAGCTGGTCGAGGCGCTCGACGGGCGCAGAGTGATTGCCGTCGGTGAGTGGCACATTTCTAAAACGTACCAGTGGTATGATATTTGGGTATCTGTCTCGATTCTCACACAGTTTTGTCACTCCGGCCTAACTGCAATTAGTGACGACGCAAAATGACCACCGCGCCCTGGCACTTGCATCATCGCATCTTGCGTGTGTGGCCAGTGCTGCCTCGTCGATTCTCAGCACGGCGAACGCGCCGACTTCAGTTTTGCAGCTAGTTGCTACAGGCCTCGAGTCCAGCTGGCAGTCACTCAAGTGGGTGATGCCACCGGCCCCGACGACTACAGACGCACCAGGGGATGCGTCGTCAGCGATGGTCGAGCCACCTATCGAGCCGATTGGCGCGGTGGTGGAGTCGAAGGCGGAGTTGGAGCGGTGGGAACGGGCTGTGGAGCTGCATAACCGGGCGGTGGAGAGGTCGCGTGTGGACCTCGTGGAGGTAACGAAAGCAAAAAGGGAGCTGGATCGGGCACGGAGCCTCGTAAACGGCGACGAGCGCATCCTGTTTGTGGCTGTTGACGTCGAGGCCTTTGGTACGATTGCCTGCTCTTTCTTCGGCCACCTCTTTTGACTGCCGTCCCGTCCTACACTTTTGCTTACTGCACTTTGTTTGCTACCCCTGGTCTTCATGAAGAGCGAGATCAGAGCAAAATTCTGGAAATCGGTTGGTAAGTACGGATTTGGCGGGCTAACGATTGAGCGCCGACGACCGGTAAACATTTCCACATTTGTCTCACCGACCTTTCCTATATTGGACTTCCTTCAGGGCGATGTACGTTACAGACCGGCCAGGGGCGATCTTTTCGCGACACTACGTTGTGGCAGAAAACGCTGGGATGCGTAATGGGCGGTACGTACCCGACAATCGGTTCCGGTTTGGGTTCGGGAGCACAATTGTGGCGCCCCTGACCCAGGTGATCGAAGTGCTGTGTGACGACTTTGGCGCCGGACCGGGGCGCGACGCGGTTGCCCCAACCACCGGGCAATCTACTCGCTCCGCCCCACCTACACGCACCCTGTACGGTGGTGAGGGTTTGGAGACCGCGGACGACCGTCCGTGGACGGGAGGTGCAGAACCTGTCGGCACGCGGGTCGTGCTGGTCGGACATGGAGTGGACGGCGACGCACGTTGGCTGCGTAGCTGCGGCGTGCGGTTTGACGGGTACGATGTGGTGCCTGTGGCACCTCCGTCTGCGCGTCGCGGCGGTGGCGGTCGGGGCCCACAAAACGGCAAAAAGGATCCTCGTGAGGCGTCGGCAAACGCCCCGACGGCCTCTTTGGACTCTACCTCAACGCCTCCCGCGCAACCTCCGCGACGGGCAGACGGAGG
>JADGKE010006468.1:0-17706 GCA_026954515.1 Cladochytrium tenue
CCCCCCTATTAAGCATAATACGAGGACGACACTGACAAAAGGAGATCCGTTAGAGTAGCACTGTCCTCCTCGCTGAGGGCTTCGAGGTGGTCGTGCCAGCCATCTTGGTGCCTGAATGCGGCAGGAGCAATCGGATCAGCAATACCAACCCAGGTAACCCAGAAACGTAAAGCAAGGACAAAAAAAAGTAGATCTTTCTCACGTTCGGCGGAACTCGGAAAAGGTCTTGTTCACGGTTGTCTTCGTGGCGCGAGAGTGTTAGGGGGGCATGCTTTTCACCGCGCAGAAGGCGTACGACGGGGCAGATGAAAAGCAGAAAGTCGGGGCAAACACTTACAGAGATCGGTGGTCGGTCCGAAGCACAAGCAGCCAGCCGACGGACTACAGCCGGCACCCAGACCGGCACGTCGTACGGGAACGCGAGGATCAATGCAGAGAGGCCCAGGACTGCACCGTGTCGCTGGGCGACGGCCGCGGCCGCGCTGCCGTCGGACTGCGCCGGATCAACCCTGATGCGGCGTCTGCCGGCACCGGAGGAGCTGTCCAGCACGCCCTCGAATTTCGCCTGCAAAAAAAAATATAGCAGCAAGCTTAAGTCGTTCGCGTCGGAGGAAGGGTGGGGCATACGGGATGGAGCTAGGTTCAGACGCTCACCCTCAAAGAATCGACTGCGCCGCGCCCGGAGCAGCGCACAAGTCCAGCCAAAGTATCCGCAGCCAATTGTCTAACCTCGACCTGGCTGTCGCCGAGGACGGCAGCGACGCCCATCAAGATGCGCTGGTGCTGGGCGGGTGACATCTGGTGGAGTTGGTTGAAGAAAATAATCTGCAGGAGTGGCAGCGCCTTGACTTTTACGTGCCAGTTTGACAGATCCCGTAGGGTTTCGTGCTGCACAGGTGGGGGCGACACGAGCTGCATCAGCGTGTCCAGCGCCGCGTCGAAGACGTTCGGCGGGAATGAAGCCAGAGGGACGATAGAGAGGACGCCCGAGGCAGATGCTTGCAAGTCGACGTCTTGGAATTGCGTCATATGGAACAGCTCCACTAGTTGTAACGACATGAAAGTGAACGTGCTGACATTTTCGAGTCGGGTGAGGCTTCCCACAAGCCATGAGAGCACTGGAAGTTCAATTTAAGAAGAGAACGCGCAAGTTCCGTGATGCACTTACAAGTTTTGCTGGCGTTTCCATAGTCAGATCCACCATTTCCAGTAGGAGAAACGGATCGCCATTCGCCAAGGCGCTGGAACAGTCCAGATATCTCGTTTCCAACACTGTCCGGGAATGGGCTTGTTGGTATATCCAACGGCGAGGGAGCCGCAGCACCCCATGTGATCAGTTGCTCCACTGATGCAGCGGATGGGAACCACCATAAATTGAGCGCGTCGTCCAGGAGGCTCCCGATGGTCTCCCGTACTTGCTTGTAAGGGTGACGAACTTGTGCCACAAGGTTGGAAATCAGCCCCTCGAGCCAGGCATGCAGCCTCCACTTTCCGGCATTCAGGAGGACTTTAGTGTACAAAAGTTTCTTTGTCTCGGTGAAGTAGGACATCGGAGAGGGGTCGATTCTCCATCCAAAAACCAAATCGACCAGCGGCCGCACACGGCGCGGGTCGCGATTGGCCTAGTACAAGTTGAGACGTTCAGTTGCTTTAACATGAAAGTAGATGCTTACCGTGACAACATTTAAAAATTCCGCCCAAAAAGGAAGTGTTTCAGGCGTGGCAGACTGCAGCGCATTGGAGATAAGGGGTGTAGTCCAGGACCACAAGGTCTCGATTCGATTTTTCGGCCAGTGCTTTGATCCGCGGACCAGGCCAGAGAGGATCTCGGCTGCTGCACGTTGTTTTGACCGATCGGCCGTTTGTTGAACCAACGATTCAATCGCTGTGCGAAGCCCAGAACCGACAAATTTGTCTTCGAACTGCCCTGCAAGACCCGAGAGAAACATGAATGGCGCCGTGTCGAACATTTCGTGGCCCGCGGAAAGTTCCTGGGAGTGAAAGCTCACAAACTTCTGCCAGAACTCGTCGCGAGACACAATCGACAGAATCTCGTGGATGGCTTCCTTCGATGAAGAGTCAACGAAAGGCAGGTCAACTTCTTGAGAAGCTTCTCGGATTTTATAAACTTTGAATTCCTTCGGCCATGCCAGCCATCCGATAATGACGGAGTCGTGGATGTCCCTTACCAGCTGTAAGAACAGAAAGGATCAAGCACAAACGACTTACTCTGCATCAAGATAATTTTGCTGCTTAGTATTGGCAAGATAGCTTGTAACTTGAAAGTCCTTCTTTCTTAAGCTTTTCAGGCTCGCAGTTTGATCGAGGTCTGCAAAAGTCGCCTTGGCGCGGCCCTTCAAGAAGCGCAACAGCTTAGTAGCTAGTCCGATTGACCCGCTTCGAATTGCAGGGTGTTCGGCAACCACCCCATTGAACACATAACGCACGAGATCCACGGGCACAGGGTCCTCTTTTCTCCAGAAGAGATCTATAAACGTTATGGCCATCGCACTCCTCCGCCAATGTAACCCATTGGTTAATAACTGGAGCAAATTATCGATCTAAACTTAAATTAGGGCAACCATGCAGTTGGGTTTTTACCGCGTCCAACAAGCGTTGCTTAGTGTCCGTGTTTCTTAGCTCGACAGCGAGAGTCGCCTCCCGTAAAATAGCTTCGTCAACCGTTATCCCAAGAGAACCTCCTGGCAGAGAATACACTGAAAAGTCACTGAATTTCTCGACGTAATCCAGGAAAAACTTTCTGATGAGCTCCTGAATGGAAGGCTAAATAAAACCAAAGGAGGAGGAAGGTAAGAACCATTTAGAACTACTACAAAGTACCTTGTCGCTGAAAGATCGGCAAAGAGTACGAGCCATCTCACTCGATAATTGGCCGTCCTTGATGATAGCGTCGACAAGGGCAGGCTTTTTCAACAAATAAAAGCAACCTTTGACAACGTGTTCAGGGATATTTGTATCTTGGAGTTTTGAGAGAGTAAACTGCACTGTCACGGCCTTCTGCGAATTATATGGCACCAAGGTCTGATTCAAAGCCGACTGGGCATCCATCCGGATCTCCGAAAATGGGGATATGCTCAGTTCTCTCAGGATGCCAAGAAGTCGAACAGTTTCCTCCGAAAGAGGCGCCGTTGAGAGAGCAAACCGGAGCCTGCTCAAGTGGATGGCTATCGGTAATATTAATGACAAATGAATACTTAAATCAAGCGAACCGTGGGCTTTTTTCACCAGCAAGTACATTGGGAGCAGCTTCCTGTCCGTGTATACATTCACAAATGATTTGATTAATTTGCAACCACGTGTTAACCCAGCGAGATCGCCAGAGTCGACGCCCTTGTTTGAAAGAAACGACTTTGTGGCCGCAATGAACTCCTTAATTGGAAGTACTTCGTCGCCTCTCTCCGTTGATAAGTAGATGCCCACATCCAGCAACAAGCGTTCGAGTGAGGCCCGAACATTCAAGAATTCGTTGAAAAACGGGCTTTCACTTCCCAAATATCCACCTTGGGGTGAAATTGTGGGTGGGTACGGCACAGCGGTTTTGACCGAGGGTAGGATTGGTCCCGCCGAAGTTTGAACATTAGGAGGAAGAATAGCAGAAATGCCAACTAGAACATTTTGTAAAATAACCAGCCATCGAGTCAGCTCTAGTGCCGACTGCCTCTTTGTCTCCACGTCGCTGATGTTCTGACCAATAAGTCGTCGAATGTTGTTTACAACTTCCCCAGCAGCAGAGTGAGTCAGCTCGCACGCGAACTTTAATTCTTCTTCAGATGGAACGTGCCAGCGGACTGAGAAGTTATGTGCGCTGTGGAATCTTCCCCATTCCGCGATCGAAATCTTTGAGAAATCTGAACCTGGTAGGATATGGTCAGTGGAGTTTATATAAACAGGGATTGTTTCATTATCACCTTCCACTCCGCTGTAACTTTCAGGATACATCATCGTCAAAGTCGAAAGGGCGTATTGAATAATCTTCCCAGTCCATTTAGTCCCCAAGTAGCTTGTACAAGACTTTAATTGCAAAAATATAGATTCCGTCAACTCCTTTTTGAACGGAAGGATAGCGGACCCGGCTCCGTGCATAGTATTGTACAAGATTGATTGGTACCAGTGTAGTTTGGCGTCGCTCGTGGAGGCCATTCCGAAAGCATGGGATGAATGCGGCGCACCAAGCTTACTAGCTGCACCGTTCTCAATCTCATCCCTTATATTCGCAATGCAGAGAGGGAGCAGGGCTTGGACTTTCAGTGCGGGCTTTGATCCATACACTGAAGCAACAATGTTACCGAACGCCTTAGTTGCATTGGGAACAACGTTCTGTGAGAGGTACGTGCGCAGTTTTTGAATGACGACTGACAGAACGTCCAAAGACAATTGATTGAATACCACTTCACATGTGTTCTATAAGAGGAAGGAAGATCTTAACGTGGTTTAGTTCAATTGTATTGGCTTACAGTGACGAGCTCGATGATAGAATTCTCAAAAGCCGGTTTACTGGACCCGATAGCACCATGACCTTCTGGAAGACTCTCAAACTGTTTGAAAAAGGTTACTAGAAATGATGTCAACAAAAATACTCACCATTGAAAATACTCTGTCCAAAAACAGCATAGTCCAGCTTTCAAAGTCAGCTGTGCTCGCCCGAACTTCGCTCTCAATCTGAAGGGTATCCACATCCATTCCGGCTGCTAGAGGTAGCATAGACATATCGGCAATTGGAACCGTCATGAGGGAAGTTATAAAAAAGAGACAAGTGGCTTGAGTCTTTAGGGGATCATTGAGGTCGATTCCAGGAAGCGCCAAGTTCAACAAAGGAAGCAAATGGCGTGCGCCTTCGGGGTATCCAGTAGAATTGAGCATCGGAACCATCGATAGCGAGAGGTTGGAAATAAACGCCAGTGTGCGGTGTGTCTCCGTCAACGTCTCAAGGGCCGGGTAAACCTCCTCAATAAGACCGGGAAAGACCTCCGAGGGCGCCAAAATTCCCAAATACTTGACAGCGAAGTTAGCCGAGGAGATAGCATGAGGGCTCTTTCCCAGTAGGGCCTTGACAGCGACGTCCTTGAGGATTCGAACAAACCGAACCTTCACCAATTCCGACAGCCGACAATATGAAGGCGTCTTACACTGCGGCTCCTGCTCACGATTCCAGCGCTTTAAGAATTCAAGTGAAAGGCACTCGAGAAGAAGTGCGAGCGACGCACTCCACTTGCCGCTATTTGAAGGGTGGAAAAAGCTCTCGGTGCCGTTGATCAAAGTCTGAAGCTGGGAGAGAGTACTCAGTGATGGGGGTCGCTCTCCGTTCACTCCTTCGGCTTCATCATCATAAAGCGTGTAAACCACGAAGCGCGAAAAAGCCTTGATCCGAGACTGGCGGAATGACGTCAGCAACGTAACCAACCGTGAACCTCGCCTCTTACTTTGTCAATATTGGGCTTAAACATACCCAGGCCCATTTGGCCCCTTCCGCCAGATGCGGCCGTTCTTACGGACCCAACTGGAATATCCAAAATTCTTAGGCCGGCTGTGAACACGGCCGATATTTGGTTGTCGTTCCATTCCACATTCCAGGGCGTGCCCACCTGCGCCTTGGCCAGACGGCTCATAAGGTCCAGCATAGGCTTACTCACAGCTTTGGTCGCCATGGACCACAACGAAAAAAGCAGCGGCACCCAATAAAAGGCTGGCGCGGCTGCAGCGCTTTCCGGCTTGGGCGGCGGCGGTCCACCGATCGGGATGAAGAGGCTCAACTGCGACAACATGTTCTTCATGTGCTCCGGAAGGTGAGGGTCCATATCCGGGAGAAACTCTTCCAAGATCTCGGACGTTGCTGACGGCGGAAAAAATCGTCGAGCGTTCCTGGCAAGCGTAATTACAGCCACCAAATGGCCGCTGAAGAAAGGCACGTTACTCCGAAATCGAACGCTCTGAGTTACTTACACAGAGGCAGGCAAGACAGTCTCGCGCTTTTTGGGGAACGAGATTCGCTCGATAATGCGCCAGAGCGGCCTCCAGTCCAAAACGAGCCCGCAGCCCGTCGGCAAGGCATACTTCTTTTTCAGTATCCTTGAGGCGACGTCTGCGAACACTTCGACCAAGTTGGAGCTAAGGCCCTCTGTGGTGGCAAGCTTATACAACAAGCGAGCGAAAAATATGCGATCATCGACCGAGAGCTGATATTTGAGGCTCAGGTACCTGTTGGAGATGAGGATGTTAGGTAATGAACACGAGTACGATCATTTTCGCCTCACGACACCGACGTGTTCAACTTCCTGGCCCAATGGTGGCAGCCAACAGCGTAATCGCCAACGGCAGACGACGCCGCGAGAGAGTCGCGAATCTGTGTGAGAAGCGCGCGCTCGTTTTCCGCCACGGAGTAGGGCAGCACTCCGTTCCAGTCGCATGTCGCACCCATGGCTAGAACCTTGGAGGCACAACTACTTTCGCACCCAAATTTAAACGCCCGCCAAATAGGACGCGCGGCACCGAACGCGCGTCCCAGCTCCCTATCTACTGAGCTTTGTCGCTTTGTTTCCTCAATGAAACCAACAAATGCAGGCCATAACGTATGGCCGGCGTATATTCAAGGAGTATGATGAACCGAATATCAAACCGCATGGTGAAGTCCACCTATGCCTCCCTCACTCACTGTCGACCCATTCCGACGAAATCTGTCAATCACCCAGTAGCTCTGGTCAGAAGGCTAGAACGCGCCGATTTGGCGTGCAAAAGCTCACCTGGCCGACGTACGGTAGTTCGTACCGCTCCAATGTATCCGAGTTTTTGTATGCGTTGAAGGCGAGCCATACGATCAAGCCCAATTGCGCAAGGAACACCAGCCAAGCCAAGAATGAGGAGAAAAACGCAAAGAAGAACTGCAGAACCTTTCGGGGTGTCAGGCTGTCATGACGGGTTTCATTAGCTTACACCAAGTCCGACAAAGGTTATAGCCGATTGCCAAGCGTGAAAGCTGTCAATATGAGTAAGAAAATGATCCGAAAGTGAGGCCGAAAGTCATAAAGCGCTGCAGTACTGACCGAACGTAGTCGTTTTTTGTCTCGAAAATGAGAAGCAAAACAGCTGCATGGAAACACCACAGCGAATTAAAAGAGCGATCCGTGGCGAAGAAGAGGGCAATTAGCATAAGAGGAAGGAAAGGTGGGGAACGGAAGGTAATATACCTGAAACGGCGCCAAAGACGTATGCCATTGCGGCCTCCACGTCCAGCCGGATTGGTAGGCGGGTTTCATACTTGTTGACCCTTTCAGATTCCATTGCTGCCGCTGCCAATGTTGGTGCGACAAACGCCGAAGAGTTGAAGCTAATGCCGTTGAAGGCACTAGCAGCTGATGAAGAGGACGACGATCCGGTCGACGGGCCTCCAGCCGACACCAGCGGAGGCCCGGCAGGGGAGGCGTGGTACGATGACGGGCCAGCGGCCCCAGACAAGGCAGTGTAGCCTGACATCCCACTATCAATTTTCTGGGCAGCCACACAAGCCACACTACTCGCGATTTTGTTCAGGAAAGGTCAGCGTTCATGGCTTTCAGTGTGGCGCTCTCCACTTTGATCTAGTATCCGCTTGGAAGAAAGGAAGGGTAGAAGGACGGAGGAAAAAAGTGTCGCGAAGCGTTGGGGTGGAAACAGGGGTCGTGGTGTGCAGCTTGAGTATCAACGAGAGTGATCAGAAGCCCGAAAAAGAATGGAAAAAGGACAGCGAAAGGAACAAAATCGGAACAAGCTAAAGGATCTACGCAGAGAAAGCAAAGGCGACAATAGCCAGGGCGGCACCGCCAAGGACAGACATGGCGGACTTGGCGACGACCAGCGAGTCAGCACCGCTGACAGTGGTCGACGCAGAGGGGGCCTTCGTGGATGACGTGGACGAAGAAGAGCCCGATGACGATCCGGAGGAGGACGCGGTCGAAGACGTCGCGTTGGAAACGGCCGACAGGGTCTCCAAGATGCTGTAGATCAGGTTGGCAGCCGAAGTGTAGTCCTCGTCACTGCAGTACGACTGCAGCTGCAAAAATTGTGTCGTTGCCGTGGTGCTTGCGTCAGTGGAGGAAGCAGCGATGCATGTCCCGCAGTCGGTCGCACTGGTGCTGTTAATGGTCGGGCAGATACAGTCTGTGGCAAGAGTGGAAGCGGTTGCGCTGGACTAGTAGCGAAGAAAGTCAACCAAGCTGAA
Organism: Cladochytrium tenue; assembly: GCA_026954515.1. NCBI lineage: Eukaryota > Fungi > Chytridiomycota > Chytridiomycetes > Cladochytriales > Cladochytriaceae > Cladochytrium > Cladochytrium tenue. Next base: position 8,213 of record JADGKE010006468.1, read on the forward strand.
CAAAAGAATACAGCAAACGCTTTAAAGGAGTAAAAAAAATGGGCTCACAATAGCATTGATGCTACAGGCCGAGACGGTAGCAAGGTTGACACCCCACGTCTTGCACGTAGAGCAGTCGGACGGGTAAGTGACGGCTGAGGCGCCGATGGCAGCGAAGACGACGGCAAGGACGAGCGACAGCATGCGAGCCATGATGGACTGACGGGATACCGGGGGAGGGGTTGCAGAAAACGGGAGAGGCAGGTCTACGGGAGGTGTAGGATCTAATTGAGAAGCGGGCGTCGAGGAGAAGTTCGATGGCAGGATCTGGTCTAAGAGAGGGGCGTGGGTTGTTTTGTGGCGGATAAGGCAGAGCCAGCACCCTGTCGCTCTACCTTACTTACGTGCCGAAAATAGGACCTCTGTCAGTCTGTGCTGTCCGAGGGAGGGGCGTGACAGGCCGTCAGGCCTGCCCAGAAAAAGTCAGTCGGCCGCGGCGCTGGTCGACGGGAAGACGTTCAGCACCTTCCAAATCCGAAACCGATGCTGCAGGGCTACCTACTCACCGTGACACAGTCGCGATTTGGCGCAGAGGAGTCATGGTCGCACCGGCTTGAGGCACAAGGGAAACGACAGACTGTGGAGCGCCAAGACTGTAACGATTGGAGGTTGCCACCCACGCCGAAATTTCGCTATGTTTTACTTCTCAGGCTTGTCGCGTATTTCCTTAATATGGAAAGTGGGTTTGGCTCGGCAATTTAAATCTATTTCTACGCTCTCCGCCGCGAGGGCGGTGGAGCTGTGCCAGCTCTCAGATGTGGAACAGCTTCTTCTCGGCGCCGATATCTGCCAATCTCGCCCTTAACCCTGCAATATATACAAAACGTGATTCCCAGCTAAATTTATCCAGAGCATCGGGTCTTTTTATGCTACTCGTTTGGAAGTCGACGAGGGGCAGCCTGCACGTGGTCTAGATTCTTCACTTGCCTGGATATTCCTCCAACCTTCGCTGTCGAGATGAACGCCGGAAATGATGGTCCTAAATCCCTCCCTATTTTGTGCATTTTTCCTTGAACGTCTCTCCTTCCTATTTTGGTGCTGTCCTTTCCCTCTTGGATTGCTTACCCCAAAAAAGGTATCCTTCGATCTGAACACACCTATAAGTAAGGAGAGTCTCACATCATATCAATAGTAGACAGGTCCCCCTATACTTGTTACAATGTATGTGTCAGCATTAGCTGGATCGGAGACTAAAGGCTGGAAGAAATGGCTAAACACGAGCATTCACCAGAAAGTCTGTTTGTTAAGGACAACCCCAAGCAGGCACAGGACTTCTCATGCTTGCGTGTGCATGGGAGTTCAAATAGACCGTCCTTGTGTTTCCCAAGCTTAGTGGATGGCAGATGAGCAGCAGATTGCCATTTTGTGCACCCTCATGCATGGTGAAGCATGGGTATGCGAATGATACATAGGTCAAAGAATCGGCCACGCCCCGACGGAGCATGCCGTATGAAGGTTTATCTCCTGTACGTGGCTGTTACAGAATACAATCAGCCGGCTTGTCCTCTGATGACAGTTGCGTTGCGTGTGGTCGTTTGCTATGATTAACAGCCCTGTCTGGTCCACCCGCTTCGGACTCATTTGACCTTTGTGTTTGTTGACAACTTCGTTCCCACTTTCAAAGCGAAGTGCGGCCACAGAAGACAGCGACGATGTCAAGCGGCGCCGCCCCCCCGGGCCTGACGGCGACGACGGCCCCCACCGCCGCTGCCGCTGGATCTTTGCCACACGAAGACGACGCCGAGGCAGGAGTGGCACATAACAGCAGCGTCGGCATAAACTTACTATCCGTCGCCGGCACTCAAGGCGAGAATAGCTCCGTCGCAGCCGCTGCTGTAATCAAAAACAGCTCGAGAAGCCAGGGGGTCCAATCTGACGCTGCTGCTGCGTCGCTGTCTGCTCCCAAGGCTTCGGCATCCGAGGGTACATTCCGTCGACGAAGGCGTCGAAGAGGGAATAGATCTTCCTGCGGCTCCGACTCGGATTCTACCACGGGGTCAGGAAAAAGGACGTTTGCCGGTGGTAGCACTCCGGCTCATGGCCAACATCCGGCTGTCAGGCTTGCTGCCCAGATCGGGCAAGACCTTCTTGCTGTACTTCATCAGGTCAGAAACGCCACTTTTGTCGCAGGCTCGCACGAAGCGCAAATTAACTGACCCTGTCCTAGGTCCAGGAGGCCATCATGAAAGTTGGGCCTGATGCTGAACCAGCCTGGAATAAAGATGCAGAAGCGGATGGCCACCACAACGAGGCGGTGACTCTTTCGTTTTCGAGTGCATCATCGACATCACGCACACCTCCAGTTCATCGCGCTATTACTCATCTCTCTGCAACAAAAGAGGCCATACAGACGATTCTCACCCGGCTCGCCACTGACCTATCCGCCTCCATCGACGATGCTCCTGCTGACCACCGCGGCTACACCCAAAACACACCCGCTTTCACGAGCATCGGCGGCGAATTCCCGCAACCCCGAAGCCTTCTTGGGGCACCCCCAGCAGCTGTCGACCCTCATGAAACTCGCATTCACACCACTGACAGCAGAGTCGTTGGGCGTGTCGGCAGCCCCAACCGTGACGCGCACCCGGTGCGCGCCTCGTCTCGCTCCTCCTCTGTCCCGTCACCGCTCCTCAGCCGCGCGCCGCCTCCTTTCCTGCACCGTGCGCGGCCTCCTGCGTCGCCGTCCGTGGCGGCAAAGATGCGACTCGCGCATCACATGGCGGCGGCGGAGGGCAAGGGCGCTGCCGCAGCCGGTCCTTCTCCACTCTCCGGAGGAGTGCTCGCGAGCACGCCCGCGGGCCACGGTTCCCTCGCCATGCATTTTTCGCCGGCCGCAATTTCGCCCGATGATGGTCCAGCCGAGTTGATGGGGGTTTTAAGCGACGAGGAATCCGAGGCGGTTCAGCTCCGGCGTCTAGAACGGCGGCTGCGATCCGCGCAGGCGGTGTTTTCCGAAGTGTCGGAGAAAAATACGGTCCTGGAGGCGGAAATCAGGGTGCTATCTCGCCAGCGCGATCGTCTTGCAGCAAGCGAAGGTAGACAGTAAATATCACATGTACAGTTCTAACGTCGATGCTTTGATTATTATTTGCCCCCACCCTCCAGCTCGACAAAGCGCCCAGATTTGGAACTTGGAGCTGAAAAACCAGCAGCTGCGTGAGTCCAACTCAGCCCTTGAGGTTGCAAACAGCAAGGCGCGTGCTCAAATCCGCGCCCTAGAGGCCCGCGCCACCACACTCCGGGAGGAGATCGACCAGCTCTCTGGAAACTCTCCCTCGGCGGCAATCGATATAGGCGTGCCAACTACGCCCAGCCGCTTCCGCACCCCCCGCCGCGATCCGTCCCTCCGGAGCGACATTGAGCCGCGTTCACCGACCCTTGGCCACGACCTTGGGTCGACCACACGAAACGAATCGACATACTCTGCGCTTAGAGGACCGAAGCGTGATCGAGCGTCATCATTCTCAAGCGCGCGATTCCCGGTCACAGGAGGAGCTCACTTGTATGGAAAGATTGGCACACTGGGCACACCGCCGCGCATGGTCGAGCAAAGGACCGTCTCGGCATCTGGAGCTTGGCGCTGGACGCCCGCAGTAGACGCTCCGGAATCAACTCCGAGTCCCGTCCGTGACCCTCCTCTTTCAGTCCAGGATCCATCGTTAACAGCTGAGCCTATTCCCACCCGCGACGAAGTACATTCCGGCCACAGCAATCCCGCTGAGCTGGTCGCCACGCTAACGAGTGCTCTGAGCCAGACGATCGGGCAGAATGAACAACTCCGGTCGGAGAACGAAGACCTGCGGAAGGGCCTCGAGGAGGTCATGGCCATGTTGAAGAATTCACAGGACATCGCGGCAAGCGCCTCAGTTGCTGCTGATGCCGCCGCTGCTGTCCTCGCGTCTAAATCGCCGTCTCCCCCTCGACCTCGACTGCAGATCCAGACGGAGGTTTCTAGGCCGATGGACGCTCCTGCACCTTCTTCCAAGGCCCCATCTGCGGTACAGATGTCAACTGAGGCACAGCTACCTGAAGCAGAAAGTCAAAGGACTGTGGCAAGCGCATCGGTAGCAGAATTGGATCGCAAGGGTGATGAGACTGATCATATAATTATTGCATCATGTGGCGAACCCAGCTCAGCAATTGAGCCTACCCTGACGTCGATTTCGTCACAAACTATGTCCGACATTGAAGACAATAGCCCACCCGATGACACGGTCGAAGCGCCGGCTGAAGTGAACCGAAGCCTTGCTTCTGAGCTTCTCTCGGCCGGCGCAAGCTCGGATGCTCCGGTCCTCTCGCTATATGAACCACCTGTCATGACCGAGATTGACCTACCCGAGGCATCCATTGAGCTGGTTCATAAACCACTGTTGACAGCTGATGACACGCTCACTGAGCTGCCGGTCGTCGCTCTTCCGTGCCCTGATGCGCCTGTTAAGGCTGCTGCGTCCGACCCGCTCGACGGCACTTTCAATGCGAGCTTTGCTGACCACGACCCGGCCATGCCACCGACCCTCGAGCGCACCACTTGCGAAAGCGACTCTAGTGACGATGACGATGATGTCGGTGAAGCCGAAGAACGGGATTCGCCGTGTCCTTCACCGGCTGCTGGTACACCTGTCCGGGACCTCGCTGACTTAGCGGACTTGGCGTTCTGGATTAATTCAGCGTCGCCATTGGAGGCGGCTGGTTCCACGTCTGCTGCTGTCTCGGCACCTGGTGATGCCGATCACAGCGAAGAGTCCCACCCTCATCTATCCGAGTCTCCAAGCCGCAACTACGATTCTGCCCCTACCCAAGATCTCACCAACCAAGGTCCGCCGCGGCGGCCGACCGGCGCTGCCGGTTCCCACCGGGAGGTCGAGCGCCGCGGCAAAAACAAGAAGGGACCTGCCGGCACTCGACCCGTCCCGGAGGTCTTTGTATTTGGAAGGGGGCAGCTGGGCGGCTCGCGGCAAAGCTCTGGATCGTCGTTCGGAATGGTGGCACGTGGTGGCTTTGTCGGAGTGCAGGCGGACGGCAGGCCGTTTGATCTTGATTCACGCAGGTCGCCTCCTAGGCTATCGGACGTAACAAAGAACGAGGCGGCGGCTATCGACGCACTCACCGAGACCATGGTCGGCTCATGGGTAAGGCGTCATCTGGTGCTATACATTGTCCAATCTCACCTCCCCGCCTGTAGTTCCTAAAGTACAACCGCCACAAGAGGAATCCCAAACTCAGGTACGCCACCAAAATATCAGTTGCACTGGGGCTTACAATTTTGTAGATTTTTCTGGGTCAATCCATATGGTCGGGTTATCCATTGGGCAGCAAACTCGACAACGAAAAGGAAGGAAGGACAAGGACGTTCTGGTGAGTTGGAGAGCTCGCTTAACGCGTAAAAGTTATGATATACTGAACGTATTTCTTCCGCATCGCTAACCGCAAAAGCCATCATCGAAAGCTTTAGCCACGCCTCGGCAGCCTCGCTCGACCCACACCACCGCAACTTCCCGCCCAACCGCGACCACGCGCTGACGATCCACTCCCACACCCGCAGCATTGTGATCGTGCCGACCAGCTGGCACGACCACGCAACCTGGGTCCTCGGCCTCAACGCCCTACTGAGCCAGACCGACTCGATTCCGCTGCAGCGCCGCTTCTGGCAGTTGGGCGCGCTCAAACCTGCCGGTGTACCGTCGTCCGCTGGCGCGACTTCGGCTGCCGCCACCGACAGCCGCGCCAGCTCGCACCAGGATTCGGCCGCGAACCGCAAGGCGCAGGCATCGTTCTCGCAGCCGTCTTCATCGGCAGAAGCCGCAGCGGCCGATGGTGCGGCTGGCAGCGACGCAGACGCAGAGTATCGCCGCCCGGGAACGCCAGCAGGGTCACTTTCGAGCGCCGGCAGCGGCGGTGGCGTCGACCTCTTGCGCCGCGCGACAACGGCTGGAAGCCCTGTCGCGCCGGCACGGCTTCCCCGGAGGCTGTCGGAGCTGCTCGGAGCGCTGGGCCAGCGCACAACCGCCGACTACGAACGCGGAAACGGCGCGCCTGTAGGCGCCGGCCTCGGCGCGCGCGGGAAGCTGCCGGACGCTGCGGCATCTGTGGCGGCGACGGTGACGGCCTCGCGAGAACAGCTACCGCCGGTGCAGCGGTCACCAGCGTCATCGCGCGGCGGCACGCCAAAGCTGGCAGGCCAGCGGGCCGTGAGCGTTTGGGGAGGAATGCAGAGGTGAAGGGATTTTTGCGCACCGCAAAAGTGGTTGCTTCATTCTCCCCACAGCCCGACTTCCCCAATTTGGACCTGCTTGCGCCTCTTTTCTTTCTCCCTTGTGCTTTGGAGCGTTGTATCTTTTTATGTTTCGCAATATTACCTAACCGAATCATTGGGCAAGAATCAGGTGACTGGATACACTAGTATGATGCACAACTTCGGGAAGGCTCTAAACACGCCCACGTAGCGGGCCTTCCTCATCGGCACCTGCCCTCGCTCTCAGAATAAAAAGAATCTTAAGCCCTACGCCGGAACTCGTAAAATCGCATTTCACCAGAGTACGGAATGGGATAACGATGAAGTGAAAGGCTGATATATTTGAACCAAAACATGTACGAAAGTCGAGCCAAAAATAAATGCTCAGAAGGGCAGCTTCGATGCCCTTTCGATAGCAACCTTGGTCATTTCGTCCAGGCTCTCTTGAGGAAGACCGAGCACCTTGTTGACGGTTTCGCTCTGCACCGCTGCGCGCTTTTCGTCAGGGAAGAACCCAAAGGAGTAAAGCACGAGGCCCCACCCGGCCATCTCCCCACGCATAAACATCTCCTTTTCCGGCAGCAAAGCGAGGGCCGACGGCTGGTGAATTACCTTCCAGTCAGCCTCGGCCGTGCTGGTGACGCGCAGCACAGACTCGAATATGTCCCGCTGCGACACGAAGAACGACTCTACGGCAGCCTGGCGGTTGCGGAACTGTGCGAGGCTCGGGCCACGGGCAGGCTGAAGAGGGCGGCGTAGGCGCGGCCGAGTTGCGGCCAGGTGGTGTTGCGGATCCTGACGTTACCCTCGTCGAAGAGGGTGACGGCGCGCGCCTTGAAGTCGAAGCCGTACGCGAACGGCAGCGACACGCTCCACTCGTACCAGAAGCCCGTGGACAGCGACAGGTAGGCGGACGAGCCGGACTCCTCGATCTGCCTGGTGGCGTCGCGGATGCGGCCGAGCGCTGGCAGCTCCTTGAAGAGAGCTTCGTCGGTGATGTCGGCTGAGCCGTTGGGTACGATCCAGGTGACACCGGCAGCGACGGCAGCGCGGATCAGCGCCGGCTCGATGGTGGCTGGCGCCGTGCCGCTGAGCGTGATTATGAGGGCTTCCTGGCCGGTCAGCGCCTGCACAAGGTCCTCGTGGTTGTCGTAGTTGACCTGCTTGGCGGCAGCAATGCCTGAAGGCAAGGCGGACGTGCTACCGACGCGGCTGATGGCGGTCACAGTGTGCTTGCCGGTCTTGAGGAGCGCCTCAGTAATGTATTTTCCGCTGTTGCCGCCGGCCTTATTATTTGGGACATCGCGGAAGTGTGAGGATCAGCCGATATGTAGAAACAACAGCGATGAGGGCAAAAATAAGCACAGCCGGCCAGCCGGGCCCTGAAGCGGCATACTCACCCCGACGATGGCGATGTTCTTCACGTAGCTCATTGCAGCTGGATTTTGGGCAGTGCAGAGTCTTAGCGTGGAAATAAAGTTGCGCGAGGGACCTGGAAGAGGAGTGCAAGCAGAGAGAGGGAGAGGAAGTGATGGTGGAGGCGGCTCGGGCGGGATGGCGGGCTTTATAGTCCCTTCCCCCCTCCCCTCGCACTTCCCCCGCAATGCTGAACTAACGTCGTCTCCGCGCGCACATTCCGGCCTCCCGCACGATCCCAGACGTCGGCAAGCACAGCGGGTTGGCTGTCAGTGGGCCGCTCTGGGCAGAAGTCGAGATATTTGTGCATATTGCACGGTGAGCGCCCTCTCTCATGATATTGTACTGTACTTGTACTGTGAACCCGATGGACGCCAGCCTGGACAACAGCCTCGGTCGAACAGCGGTGGACTACCACCCTGCTGTCGCGCACCACACCGCCCCCGCCGGCACCGCCGGTCCCGGCCCCGGAAGTGAAACCAACAAAAGCTACCGGGAAGCAGCCGCGATCGACACGCGTGGTGCCTTGCGGCGCCGCATTCAGCAAGCACTGGAGCGGTCCGCTGCCGATGCCGCCAACGACACCTCTCCCACCTCCATCACCACTCCGACTCCACCGTCTCCCGTCCCAGCTGGCCTGTCTGCACACGTATGCCTTCTTCACCTATCATTCGCCTCCGTTTCTCCCCTCAATTGCTCGCTTCAGGAACATTATGGATCGCACTTGAATCATGACAGCTTGGGAACCCCCCCCCCCCCACAGGATTGGCAGGCACTGCTCCTTGAAGGCTGCACCGTGTTCCGCGATGATCCCGACCCGGTGGATTTCTGCCGCTTCGTAGACTTCGCCTTCACGCACCGTCAGGTGAGTGACGTCGTCGAATATGTGTATGTGCTCCGCAGAACTCGCTTACCGACGAACGCGTTCTGCAATCGGCGGCGTGTCAATTGCTTGGGCCTAGCCGGGTTGGAGGGACACCGAGGCCCGTCGAACCGTCGTTGCTGCTGTAGTGGCGTTTCTTCTGGAACGCCTGCAGTCTCTACCACCAGGGCCAGACCTTGTCGAGCTCCTCCGCGTGCTGGCGCACGCTATGCACGAGAACTCGCCGTCCTGTGTTGAGGTCTGCATTGTTTCCCCACTTCCTTGTTATCCCTAACCGACCTTTCGTTTGATGTTGCAATCCGCACCGTGTCTGTCGTAATTTGCGAAATGCAGTTTCACGACGCGCTAATACAACTACTTCGGCCGCTTGCGCGCACGTCGAACGCGCACCTTGAGAGCCGCCGGCTAGCGCTCTCTTGTTTATGCAACCTCTGCGTCCGGTCCGGCCCCCGCGCAACGGGACTCCAGCGAGAGGTGCTTTTGGCTGTTCTGGACAATTTGGACGCCCGGAATTCTCGACACTCCTCAGAGAAGGTTTGTTGTTTTGGCTCGCCATTTCTTTTTCCTACTATCCTATTCAGCCTAAACCAAGAGCCCTATTTTAGACCGTGCACGCGTCGCTTTTGGCTCTGCAGTCTCTTACCGTCGAGAACAAGTCGCTCGTCGTCGACCCGATGACGTCCATTCTGACCGCGCTTCAGCGGTTAATTTTCACGGCACGACCGTCTCCTCCTCCGGGTGCTTCCAACGGATCGGGGCGGTGGGTCCTGTAGAAATTGGGATGATGTAAAGGCGGGGAGAGGGGGGGGGGAGGGTGTGGGTGCGCGTCGGTTGGAGAGACAGCCGCGGAGCCTGGCCGCGACTCGCCCCTCCGGATGGGGCGGTGGAAGCGGGCATAAGGCTCGGTGGGCTCTAGTCGTCGGT
>JADGKE010006469.1:0-14171 GCA_026954515.1 Cladochytrium tenue
GGGCTGGGGTGGCGGGGCAGAGTGCCATCTGGGAATTGCTTTCGTGAAGTAGAGAGCGGTGGTGTATGTGGGTATTTATTGGGGGAGGGGAAAGGGAGGAGGCGGCCGGTTAATTGAATGGCCGGCCGCGAGATAGGGAGAATTATGCCAGTGTCCTGTGGCCTCTGCAGCCAATGGATGGATAACGGCTTGATAAACGTGGGTCGCACGGGATAATAACGTGCTGGACACACTTGAGCACGCAACACGCTCTCGGGCGCACGCGCACAAGCACGCGTACACGCACATGCGTGTGTCCTTCTTGCGAAAGTTCCATGAAACACGAAGGGTAGAACGTGGCCGCATGCATGCCCGACCCAGCAGTAAGCCCGTCGATCACAACGTGCCTCCCCCCGATTGTCGAATGGCTCCAAGGCGCCACTTTTTGCGCAATGCCACAAAAATAATCGGTGCCTAAATGCGCTGTCTTGCAAGGCTGTGTTTTTTAATCACTGCGGCCACGTAGTGCTTTCTGTCTCTCTCGCAATGCCTTTCATAAACACACACACACACACACACACACAGCCTCACTCTCTATCCAAACCAATCTGCCTCAATCCTGTCTACCCTTCTCGAGTCTGTCGCCAACCCATTCACCAACGACACAGTTTACGCTGCCTGTCCGAAGACGGCGGCCACGGAGCAAGCACCAACGACGAACTAACACCCTCCCACCTCCCTCGACCACATCCTTCTTCCGCCTTCAATACAGCAAATAAACACCACTCGCACGACATAGACGTGCCGGGTATCGTTGGTGCCGCCTTAGTGCACGCCCAATTGAGATGATCCGGCGCAAGCTGCTGGTCGAGGCGTTGCACGGCCCGGCCGCCAGCAATGACTCGTACGCCTCCTTCAACCATGCAACGAGCGACCAGGCCATGGAGAAGCTTGTCGGTAGGTCTTGTGCTTTCCTAGCTTCCCTCCTTCCTCGCCCCCTCCTCCCACAAGCCCATCCATGGCACAAGCCCATCCATGGCAAGAAACGCCTCCCTCTTCCCTTCTCCGACCACATGTGTGACATACAAACGGCAGCTCGAGCCACCTCGCTGACACGATTAAAACAGTGAACCTGTTCTCACGGCCGCGACTATCGGCATCGTCAGTGAAGACGCGCTTGAAGGAGTTCTCGCAGTGGGCCTTCCCGCTGATTGGGCAGATGAAGACGTATACTCTCCGCCTGTTTGCGGAAGACGCCCTGGCTGGGCTGACTGTCGCATTCGTGCTCCTGCCACAGTCGATCGCGTGTACGTTTCCTTTTCTTTTGGTTCCTTTTGTGGCTTTTTCTGTCCGTTATGGCTTGAGAATAGATGATACTGACATCTCAATTCGGCGAACAACGCTCAGACGCTGGGCTGGCGCAAGTGAGCCCGATCCAGGCTTTCATCTCGGCCGTGTTCCCGCCAGTACTGTATGCCATATTTGGAAGCTCTCGACAGCTCTCTGTCGGGCCCGAGGCGATGGTGTCCGTGATTACTGGATCAGCCATAATCTCGCTGTTTGAAAACAACCCGTCGTACCCGTACACGCCGGCACAGATCGCGGCGGCGCTTACGCTCGTCGTCGGCATCATATGCATGGTGCTGGCGGCCATGCGCGCTGGCTTTATTGACAATATTCTGAGCGGATATCTTCTCACCGGTTTTGTATTGGGCGGCGCCAGTATGATCATGGTCGAACAGCTCCCTGAACTGCTCGGGATTGAAGTGGACTTGCAGGCTCAGGAGTCTACAATCGGGATGCTGGTGGAGGCATATAATCACCTACACGATACGACGTGGCAGGTGGCCGCAATTTCTGCCTGCAACATTGCCTTTCTGGTCTCCTTTGGCCAGTTGAAGAAACGGCTTGGCCGTAAATTCTACTGGCTGTCGAGGACGCCCGAAATCCTTGTCCTCGTTGTCGTGATGATAGCCGTCTCGGCCGCGCTGGACTTCAAAGGCCGTGGCATATCGGTACTTGGCACGTTCGACAACAAGCTCCGTGCACCGCAGCTTCCGCCTCTCAACCCGGAGCTTTTGAAGAAGCTGATCGGGCCGGCGATGACCATCGCCCTGAATGGCTTCATCGAGTGTCAAACCGTGACGCGTGACTTTGGCCTCAGGCACGGATACTTTCCCAGCGGTGACCAGGAACTTTTCTCGTTGGGGTTTATGAACTTCTTTTCTGCCTTTCTTGGCGCGTATCCCACGTTCGGATCGCTTCCACGCTCGCACATTTTAGCTCAGAGCGGTTCACGGACAACCCTTGCAAGTGTAATGGCCGGGATATTTGTTCTCATTGCCTTGATGACGCTCGTACCGGTTCTTCAGCACTTGCCTCATGCCACCCTGTCTTCGATTGTGTTTGTTGCTGCCCTCGCTTTGATCGACACCAAGGAGATTGCATTTGTTTTTAGACTAAGGTTGGCTCCTTTTGCGTTCACACATGCGAAACTGACAACTAACGAAGGGCTTGGTCGGAAATCGCCATGTTTCTCGCAACCTACGTGATCACCCTCGTGACTTCAATTACTACCGGAGTAATCATTTGTCTGACCCTTTCAGCACTGTTAATCGTCAGACGAACGACCACTGCCAGCATGAGTGTGCTTGGACGTGTCCAATATCACATCCCAGATCACCATCCTGAGCCGCCTGTGTTCGGCCGAAAAAAATTCGACCAGAGCCCTGAAGTATCGATGGAGGCACCATCTCAGGACCTAGAGAGCCACACAGGAATCGGGCTTGGTACCAATCATGTTTACCGTTGGCGAGCTCCAAACAGCCCTGCCGTTGTTGGAGGCCACCCTATTTTCACTCCGAGTCTCACAGACCCATCTGGCCATGGCGGCGACGCTTCTATTCAAATAACGGCCATCAATTTACCTGGCGAGCGCCCCCCAAAACCGACAGCCGCCTCGAGTGGAACCATCACGCCGGAGCCATCGGTGGCACGTGGATGGCGGGACGGTGGTCCGTCGACTACACCAGTAAGCTACGTCAATGTCGACGAGCATCCAAGTGCCGAGATGCTGGACGGTGTGCTGCTGCTGCGAATCGAGGTGCCGCTACTGTTTTACAATGCGGGGCAAGCGCGCCGCGCCATCGACGCGCTGATGCAGGCCGAGCTGAAGCTGGCGCGAGACCGTGACCGCCGCCGGCGGCAGCGGCGGCGCGTTGCCGGGGCCACGGGTACCTACGATGCAGTTGGCACCGACGTGCCGGCCGCGCTAGGGGACTCATCGACGGGAGAAGCCGACGAAGCGGTAGTTGCACGCGATGGCACTCCGACTCCAGCCGCCGTCAGCCGCTCCGGGCTGAGGTTGTTTTTCGGACTGGGTGGGTCGCGGCTGCGTGCATCGTCTCGTGGGACAACAGGCGAGGAAGCCGGGGGCGCGCGACCGTGGCAGCGGATGGAGGAGCCGGCAGGTGCTGGCGAGCCCGGCCTAGCCGACGCGGTTGCTATCTCGTTGAATGCCCTTGATAAGACGACGTCAGATGTGGCGGATAGCGCGGCATCGCGTCCTGAATCTCGCGCGTCGACGGCTGCGAAGCCGGGTGCCCGGAAGGAGCGGAAGCGAACGGCATGGAAGCGGCGGCGGCGAGCCGAGGACGTGCGTGGGGTGGCGACGGCCAGCTCCACGGGCGGGCGTGACGATGACCTGGACACGGACGGTGGATCGTCAGTGGTCGGGTACGGTTCGGACGAGGAGCTGGGACCGGCAAGTCGGCCGAGGTCGCGGGCGGCGACGACGTCGTCGGTCGAAGAGGACGCCGGAACGGTTGACGGCGACTGGGACTATCCTGATGGTAGCGGCGACGAAGATGATGAAGACGACGACGACGATGACGACGATGAGGACATCGAGGACGAGAATGAGGGAGGGGAGGACGAGGGCAACGACGGCGGGGAGTCGGATACGGAAGCCAACGTTGCCGGCCCGACTGGCGCGGCTGGCACCGCGGCTACGCCGAAGGCCGGAGCGCCTGCGCGACGGGCGTGGCGGCCGCGACGCGGGCGGCTGCACACAATTGTACTAGATTTCGCGCGGTGCACGGACCTCGATAGTGCGGCGACCTTTGTGCTCCGCAAGATCCTGCGGGCGTTTTCTTCGCAGGGCGTGCGGGTGCTGCTGGTATCTCTGCGAGATGCGCAAGTGTCGCAATTCCAGCGCGGCGGCATGGCGGCGCTGCTGGACGGCAATATGTTTGGCAGCGTGGCGGCGGCGGTGGAGGAAGTGGAGGCGCGCATTGGTGAGGCGGAGGCGGCGGCAGAGGCGGCTCGGAAGAGGAGGAGGGAGGGCGCCGCGGCGCGGTTCAGGGAGGAGGGCGGAACTGGAATGCAGAGGATGCGGTTCGACGAGGCGTAGTGATTGTGAGGGCGTGGGGGTTGTTTGCACGGTTTTAAACAACCACCCCTTTCCCCCAAAGGCCCCATTTCCCACTGTTACCTTTCCTTTCTTGGCTTCCGCCGAGAATTTCGACACAAACCAGACCAATTACTGGCACTACCACTAGAGATCCACTTGAAAGTTTATTTTTGTGTATCTCACTACCGCGTTTCCTTTTTATGACCAGGTGGTCTAAGAGTGTATTGTTGCTGTCGTGCAAACAACGGAATGGATAACGCGACACCATGCCTGCTTAGTGGATGATTTGCGTGGTAAGCCTTAAATTGAATATAAAAAACGACACAAAACGGGCGATATGATGTTGTCCCCAGAGCCACGGTTCGACGTCGATCTCTACGGGATGGGCGTTTTCGTTGGCGGCGGCCTTGCGTTGGAGCTGGCGCGTGCGGCCGAAGAAGGCGGCCAGCGCCTGGACCACCTGGTGCTGGCGTACTATGACCACGACTACGACATGGACTTGGCTGGGCTGCTGCTTTTCCCCAACGACTTCTGGGGGGTGGCCCTTAGCGGGTGGGTCGAGGGGTGGGATTTTAAGCCAAAGGCTGCGCCCGACACGCCGCCAGCAGGGCTTCGCCGTATGTCCGTGCTCGGCGGGCCTAATTACTCCCGCGGCATCGAGCCGAAGAAAGAGGCCGAGTTTGCGCGGTCGCCGCTCGTCACGGCGTTTCGTTTTGGTTCTCCAGGATGCCGTCCTCCAGCATTTATTGCCTAAAGCTGGTAGACAAACAGTCCCCAAGGTGGCAACCGTTTGCAGCAAGTGCCACCACCTCCTCTATTCCCTGCTCCATAATTGATTGTGCTCAGCGAATTTAGTCTTTTACTTCGAACGTACGATCGGTCCTCCAGGGTTGTTAGGCGGTCGCCAACGGAAGTCGGTCTCTTCAACAAAATATCTTTCAGTTGAGGCTGCAGCACAAGAAAATATTTATTTGGCTGGCCGGATTAGAAAGCTTGATGGGTCGAGGGTAGTCGAGTTTCAGGCTCGGTTGACGAGCGAGGTGAGAAGGTGTGCGAGGTACCTGCGTGCGGCTAGTTTGCCCAGCTTGTGAGGTCGAAGTAGCAATTTTTAGCTCGCTCAGCGGATCCTTTTATTCTGTGTATTTCAGAATGGGGCTGAACTGCTCGTGATGCAACTCGTGATTCAGTGACTCGACTTATGCGGCATCGGCCTCCTTTCGCCCCTCTGGTAACCTCGGATGGGAGTAACGCGATAAATGTAAACGAGGTCAAGGGCTCCAGACATGTCCACGCCACCGGAGACACAGCGCGTTGCTCCGAAGCTGCCTAGCGACATCCTTCGACGAGTCATAGACTTCGTCAATGACGAATCCCCGCGCGGCTACGGTCGATCCAATAGCTCCACAGGGTCCCTGCTAAGTCTTGGGCTGCTGTGCTTGGCCTTGGCCCCCGCGGCTCAGGCTGCCCTCTACTCATCAGTCCGAATCCGAGACCTGCGGCAAGCTCGCTCGTTTCTCGCCACCCTTGTCGGGAGGCCCGACCTTGCAGCCAAGGTGCATGCGCTCTATCTCAGTCTTCCGCGTGCGGAACGTTTAGATGTAGCTGGTGCCCACGAGTTAGTGGCTGTCCACTCGGACATACTCCGGGCTCTTGCGCCGAAACTCCGCCGCCTGGCCTTGGATGTTCCCTTCCGGTTTATTCTATTTCACGAAACACTCGACGAACGGCTTCGGCATCCCTATCGACTCGCCATCGAGGCGTGCGCTGGTCTGCAGGAGCTCGTGTCCGTGCAAGACGACTTATATCTTACTGACGACGAAGCGGATCTTGGAGTGATGGCTCCGGCGGTCTGGTCGGGCATGAGGGAACTCCGGCGGCTGGCGTTGTTCGACGTCGACCTATACGGAATAGGCGATCTCGTCGGTGGCGGCCTCGCGGCGAAGCTTGCGCTTTCGGCTGCCTCGTGCGGCCAACGGCTGGACCACCTGGTTTTGGCATACCCACAGGGTTTTAACGACGTGGATGACATGGATTTGGGAGGTTTGCTGCGCGCACCCAACGATTTCTGGGCGGCTCTTCGAGGGTTGGAAGACCAGCAGCGAAGGGGTCCGGGAGCGGCTGATCCCGACACGCCGTCGGCGAGTCTGAGCCGCATGACGGTGCTCGGCGGGCCTGAGTACACCCGAGGCTTCGAACATAATAAGGAGGCCGAGTTTGCGCGGTCGGCCGCTCGCCACGGCGTCTCATTTTGTTTCGCCGTAGTCGATGACCGCAGTCCACCGGAGTTTTATGCGAACCTGGTGATAACTGGCGAAGTGTGGGACCAACCGCCAGCTGGAGCAGCGCCGCTTGCGACTGCATGATAACTCCATTAATAGCCAAAATAGGCTAGAACACTAACTCATGGCATCCGCCCTCCATATATGAACAGTCTAACAGTCTCGTGAAACATATGCACGCTGTTTTTAATTTATCTGGTTAACTTGTAAACCATAATCTGTGCGGCCATATATAACCGGTTACCACCAGGTCGTGGACCACCTCGTCGGACTGGGGTCCTCGATCCTACAGAACCAAAAAGAGGGAGAAGAGTTGATATGTAGCCATGAGGAGGGAGACAAATACTCCACAGATGATACCTTGCGTTACTTTTATCATACGCGATACTATCAAATGGGTTTCCCTATTTATCTCCAAGAAAGTAAAAGAGCACGTTTATGATTCTGTAGATTGCTATAATTGCAATATTTCATGTGTCAATCACGCTTGCGTTGGCGACACCCAAGGTGCCTTACATGCAGTGCAACAAAAAAAGTAGAAGAATATGGATGTTGTTGACCTGCAGGCTTGATGTGCGCAATTTCACCCGGCCAATCAAACAGGCGGAGGGCAGTGAGGGCAGAGGCGGCAATTCAGGCGGCCTTGCTTGTGCTAGGATGACCAGCTGGAGGCGTTATGACCACGGGAATCCCAGCTCCGGGCGGAATTGGCATGGCAGACTTCTGGGTAGTCCTCGACGGCAGTGCCTGCTCCGCAGCCGACGAATCGGCTGTGGGCGTCGTTGGGGCAACATGGCTTGCTCTGTGAGGTGATAAGCCGACGCTCTGCATCTGAGTCGACAACGTCGCCGGCAACGCTGCTGCAGCGGCGGCCGCCGCGGCACGACTGTACGACAGTACGCGCACTGGCGCCCAGGCTCGCACGACGCGCCATTCCGGGGCGGGGCGCGAGGTGGAGGCCGCTGCGGCGACTTCGGCGGCCTCGGCTGCGGCGACAGAAGCCGGCGGGGGCGGGAGCGGAGACCCGGCGGCGCCGGAGTCAAGGCGCACGCAGACGGAGACAAGCAGGCGGTGTGTGACACTGGCGGACCACACAGCGGCAGCGGCGGCGGTTGGCGCCGATGCGCTGAATGGTAGTGGGGCGACGACGCAGTCCGGGTTGACGCCGGTGGGGTCAGCGGGCGGCTCGGCGACAGGAGCTGCGGTGGAAGAGGCTGATGAGCCACCTGTGGCGGCGGCGGCGGAGGGCGGGGCGCCGGTGCCGATGGCGCGTAGGCCGCCGCGCAGGGTGCGCACGGGGCGCAGCTGCGGTACGCGCAGAGCGATGCGGACGTGGTGTTCCTGGAGCTGCTGAGGCGCAGAAGGCTGTGCCGAGGCAGCAGGCCCGGTGTTGTCGCCTGCGGCGGCGGCAGCGGCGGCGTTGACAAAGAGCTCGGCGGCGGCAACGGGGCGCGCGTCCCGAGCGCCGGTGCCGAGCGCTGCGGCGGTCCAAGCGGCGACGGCGGGGACGGCGGCGGAGGCGGCAGCGGCTGGTAACTCGCGCAGGTCAGCGAGCTCGATCAGCCTCGCATCCACGATGGCAACACGAAGACCTGAGACGGCGGCCAGCTCGGTTGAAGACGGGTGTGGGCCGAGCCAGGCTACAGACACGGGCAAGGAATCACCCGGGGCAAGCGGGGCGCCGATTGGGGCGGAGATGCGCAGCGCGGAGGCGACTGCGGCGGCATTGGCGGCGGCGGCGGCAGCAGCGTCAGTGGGCGCAAAAACGGGAACTGGTTGACGAAGTCAGTTAGTGTGCAATATGATTCAGTAAGTGACGAGAGTCTAAGTTGCCAGAGATAGAAGGTTTGCAGGTTCAAGGATATGAAGTCGGCCTACTCGAAGATGGCAGCAAGCAGGGAAGGAGGGGGAAACTGAAGCACGCGCACCAGGAAGAAGGCAGGTGACGTTATTTGCGACCGACTCTGGATCCGGGCTAGCGGGAACGGCACGGGCGTCAACTGCGTTGAAGCGAGGCAAGCAGGGGAGAAAGATGGTCTCGCGGTGACGGGCAGGGGATCGCAGGATGGCGCCGGGCTCAGTGATGTCGACAGTGAGCGAGTAGCGGATGTTGAAAGCTGATGATGGATGTTACCGACACGTAAACAGGGGATATTAAGTATGGCAAACCTCGAGTTGAATCTACAACATCGCGAGGGGCGCCCAGTGCCTCGGGGCCGGACTCGCCTTCGACCGAGGGCGGCAAGGCTGCCTGGCCGGTGGGCAAGAGAATTCGGAAGGGCAGGACAAGCTCGCTTCCAGCAGGGACGACCAAGGCGGCGTCGGCGGCCTCAGCCCCTCCAGTCTGGTTTGAGCGGTGACCAGGAACGTGGTGTTGATGGTGTCGGCTGCTGTGGTGGGGCGTGGCACCGCCTGCATCTGTGATATCATCTGCAGGCGGAGCACCCGCCGTCGGGTATGTCGACGACGTTCCCGTTTCAGGCCGGGACGAGATCGCAGCATCAGGCGCCGGACCGGGGTGAGCAGTGGCAGTTGACACCGCCGGCCTGGAAACGTCAGGTGGAGCACCAGCCGTTGGGTAGGAGCGGTGGCCGTGCCCGAAAGGCGGCTGCAGTCCCACGTTTTTAGCATCTTGGTCGCTTGGTACCGTTTGCTGACCGGATTGCGGCTCGGCCCGGGGACCTGGTGTGGCGAGTAGAACGGCGCGTGGCGGATTGGCCGTGTTCGAATACTTGACGGGGTCGAGTTCAGTCAGGTTCCAGACTTGGTTGACGAGGGGGGTGAGAAGGTGTGCGGTACGGCTGCGCGGTGCAAGTGTGCCTGCGCCGGCCCCGGCTGCAGTTACGGCTGCAGTAGGAAGTGGAGCGCCGTCAGACGTCGTGGCTATGGGGTCGACAGTGGCGAGCGTGCCATAAAGGCGAAGTGTAGCCATGGATAACTTGCGCCGGAAGATCATGCACAGGCCAGAAAGGAACGAGCAGTTCAGCGTTCGCGGACGCGGAAAAATACGAAGAGTGCGAGGGTTGCTCTACAGTCATACCTTCTTTGCCCTCGCGCCAGAATGGCAGACGCGCACGACACCCTCAATGGCCCCAGTGCAGGCATCTGCAGTCGCGAACTGCTGAGGGCATTCGAGACCAGGAAAGCCGGTAAAGAAGGACGAAGCGTTCCCTTCGGCCGACGAGACCACGGCCGCAATGGTAGAGCCGGCAGGAGCGATCTCGATGGACAACGGCATAGTTGTGGGAGACAGGTAAGCGACGGGTAAGAAAGTTAAACAAGATAAAATAAAATTGAAGATATAGGCACCCGTTCTGCTAGCAGCATAATGCCGTGTGGCCCTGCGGGGGACGTATCCCTATCTGAAGGGAGCATACGTCATGGTGAAGAATGAGTTTGCCGTCACAGGCCATACAATCCATATCGCGCATCACGTGTAACAATAATATGATAGGCCTTGCATGAAGTCCGTTTCTGGCATAATGAATTGATAGGCTTTCAAAGCCCTTTAAAGACCTGTAGGCAGACGCCGAGCTTTTTTAAGACCTGTAGGCAGACGCCGAGCTTTGCGGATCCGACTCCGCCAATCGACTCACCAAGCCACTCCTGCTTGCCCCTGCAATGCCGGCGCCAAGCGGGCCGACGTCATCATGTATACATACACCATTGGTTGGCGCGTGCGAACACTTCATGTCAGGAACATCAGGGCACATTTGTTCTTGTGGCGTGGTCACTATGTGTGCGCCCTGAAGGATGACTGAAGTGACTGAGCCATAGCACAAACTATCGATGGTTACACAAAGACCATTCCCAATGCGCACAGACTTGCGGGAGCAGAGCGGCAAGTACAATGCGGGCATTGTGCAGCACCAGACAGACGGGAGAACAGAAATCAATTCGTCTTTCCGAGGCCAAGGGAGGGTTCAGCCGAACAGAGCCGCATGCCTTCCTGACTGTGCCGGTCAGCCTGTCTGTCAACCCGCCCACTGCCCTGACCGTCGCACACACGCCTGCCCTTGACCGAAAGGGGCACGCACTATATATTTGTTCTTTCTCACAAATACATTCACAACCACACCCAACCTGCCAAGCCCAATTTTCGCTTACAACCGGCAATGTTCTCGCGTGCTACCGCCGTCCCTGGTGCCGTCGCCGAAACGACGGATTTGCCGCTGCAGCCTGAATTCCACTACTCGCGTCTCATGACTCGCTACCCCAACCTCACTACCGCCCAGCTCATTAACGCAAACAACTACAACATCGAGGATGTGATTTCTGGGATGATCGACCCGCAAGCAACTCCGTCCATCCCTGCCGATGCCGACGTTGTGGTCGCTGGTGCCGGCATGGCGAGTCTTATCTACGCCATCGAACTGAAAGTAAAGCTTGCGTGCCACTGGGCCTGAGACCGAGCATCGCTTCTCTCATTCTCCGCAAGCCTACTCTCTTTCTTATTCTCTCTCTCTTTGAGTGAGGTACTGATAGAAAACCATTTCCCACAGAGGTCTAAACCCGAGGCTTCTATTGTTGTCTTAGAAAAGTCTACCGCGCCTATCTACAAGATTGGCGAGTCGACTCTTTCGCCCTTTAGTCGCTTCTGCCAGTCCAACATTCTCCCCGTGGCCTACATGCTGAGACTCTTTTCGCTAAAAGAGGGCCTCGACTTTGCTCTCGTCGACCGCAAGGGCGGCGAGGTTTACTACCAGGATATTGGCGGCCTCGACTACTCATTCCAGCTGGAGCGTAAGATCTCTGAGCTGCTCTTTACCATGAAGGCCCAGCAGCTAGGTATCAAGGTCTTCTACGGCGTCTCCGTTGTCCCAGACAAATCCGACATCAGCTCGTCGCCATCATCAAAGACCGTCGGCTACTCCATTGCCTCGTCGCTCATCAATGGTCCAGGCACCTGGTCAACGGTGCACGCCAGCGTTGACGCGGTCGCACCCAAGATTATGAGATCGCCGGCTCGTACCAACGCTCTCGCAAGGTGGTGGCAGAACGTTACGTCTTTCGGCAACTCGCTCCCGAAGAGCCCCAGCAAGGTCTGTCATCTCGTTATGTTGCTCCTTTTGCGCCTTGTTTTCCATTTTGCCGTCTAAATGTATTGAAACATTCTTACCTTTAATCACTAGAGCAAGTTTGAGAAACGCTCTATGAGCTCCCTGGGCCACCAATCCATGGCAACTAGGTCCCCTCCACCGGCCGCACGATCATCACCCGCCCCGGTTGCTCTTGGAGAAATCCACGCCAAGATTGTCGGCGACGGTACGGGTCTGGTGCGTGCTCTCGTGTCAAAGGAGTCCAAAAGCAATTCCTTTGGCGGAATGAACTTCAACTCGTACTGGGCCTACTTCGAGGAGGACATGCACAAGCCTGAGGACAGTGTCCGCGACTGGCTTTATCCAGCTACCAACCACCTTTGTTTCAACGAAGGTTGGTCGTGGTGGATGTGAGTACATGTATTTCTTTGTCTTTCATGTTCCGACAAACCTGTGTAGCGCATGCTGAAACCGCGCATATAATCATTTCAAAACATATACAGTCGTCTCCTTTCGTGGAACTCCACCCCCGTTGTGAACATGATGGACTATATTAGCTACCTCTTCGCCATGCAGTCGGCCGAGATCGAGACGAAAAGACTTCCCACCATCGAGAGACTGGCAAAAGTATTCAACTGTACCTTCAACCCAATAGTCTCGATCGGCTTTGTCGTCCGTAGCGAGACTCTTGACACCTTCCCACCAGCACCATACGTGAATGGTGCCACTGCATTTGACGGCGAGAAAAGATTCTGGTCCATCGTGCACGCCTACCCACACGTCGAGAGCATTCTCCGCGACTCGGGTCGTTATACCCTCCTGCACAACTACTACGGTCCTACCCGTGGTACCTACTACACTCGTCGCAATATGTCCTACTACCAGGACACTGTAGCCGGCGAGGGATGGTACGGCCTCGGCATCTCCGTCGGTTTCACCTCACCGCTCATCAGTCCTGGCATTAACTGCATCTGCCTGCCAACCGGCTTCCTCGCGGCCCGCCTGACCGCCAAGCAACTCGACGGAAGCGATGGCGCCGCCGCCGACGCCAGAGATGAGTACAGCGCCTTCCTCACCAAGCTCGTCGAAGGTCTGCGCGCCGTCGACGAGATCCTCTACAACATGTTCCGTCACCCGCGCCTCTTCCAGTCCATCTTCCCGCTCTACTTTGCCAACGGCATGGCCGACGTCACCAAAAACTACACCACTGAGTTTCGACCCCAGGAGATCCACTGGGCCAACGGCAGTGGCGAAGCCATGTTCCCCAAATGGTCCACCGAGGTCTTACCTTTGGTCATGGACACCGACATTACAGACGAGGTCGTAGCCAAGGTCGAGGAAATCTGCGCTCGCCACTGCAGGCTGCACGTTGAAACCTTCCACGAGTGGACAAAATACAGCAGGTATATGCGCTACTACGACGACGACATGCAGTACCGCCCCAACAAGGGCTGGCGCCCTGAGGCAGACTTTCCGGCCATCAGATGCACCCAGTGCAAGTATGCCAACGCCCTTCAACACTCCTTGCACTGCGTTATGTGCGACGCCACCCTGCCCCAATACACACGGCCATCAGTGACCGGCGAGATCTCTATGACTGTCCTGGCCCAATAAGTCTTTCAAAACATCTACATTTTATCTCATCTGTGACCCCCTTCGGAAATGACTGCACGTAAAAAGCCTACTGCTCTCATATGAAGGTTTAGTAATTTTGATCCTTTTTCTGCTGGACAGTGCACCTGTCAATTTCTACTCTTGGCAGTAATCCGTACTTTGTGATCGATGCAGTTTATCCTCTCTTTGCCTAGCCAGCCAGTATTTCTCAGCCTCATTTACGTATCTCTGATATTCCATGGTATTTTACCATTCTTCTTTCCTCCCCACTCCTCCCCGTCGTCACTCGCCGGCAGCGTATGCTGACTATTTGAACTCTCACCTTGCAAACTTGCTGCACCCTAGCTTCATTTAAGCGTGCAAAATTTCACAAATGAAGATGGGGGGCGTCCCCAAAGCCTGTTAGGCTGTCTTACTAAATGCTCTTGGAAAGTTGACAGCATCTCACGTGTAGCTGAGGACGAGGAGCGCATCGCGGGGCGAGCTGCTCTGCCGGATTGTGCTTTCTGAACCCATCGCTGATACGTTTTTTTTTTCATGCCACGCCTCGCTATAAGCGCCGACGAGCTTGCACGGAGCATACAAATCTTCTTTAAATGATGTCTCAGTTTTAGCAGTAAGAGGTACTGCTGTGTGTGATTTTCAAAGTGAGCGACTGAAATAAAGGCCTAGTAGTTGCATTGGATATGTCTATAAGAGATTAAGCACCAGGCTGTTGCCATTCTGAAACCTGACAAGGTATCGAGGACTTTCTCACACAGACACACACACACACACACACCCACAAACAACCAAAACACCACAAACAAAAAAACAAACACTCAAAATAAAACACTTTATATAGAGGTG
>JADGKE010006470.1:0-17462 GCA_026954515.1 Cladochytrium tenue
CCGCTGACGGCGCGCGAGATCTTCGAGGATATCTCCCAGGACCACGCCCGGAAGACGGTGACGATCGAGGCGCACCCGCACGAGAACATGCACATGGCGTCGATCCACCCATGCAAGCACGCACAGGTGATGAAGCGGCTGCTGGACCAGATCTCAGAGAGCGGCGGCAAGGACCGTGAGGTCCGGGTCGACCAGTACCTGCTGCTGTTCCTCAAGTTCATGAGCGCGGTGCTGCCGACCATGGAGTACGACTACACGATGGAGATGGAAAGCTGAGAAGGCTGAACAGACGGCGGGGTAGGCCCGCGCCTTGTCCCTGATTGGAGCAACCGAGCAGCTGAGAGATATCTCGTCCTATACGAAAACATACCGCGTTATTTTCGCGCTTCCCTCTTTTGGGAAGTTTCCATTTATTTGCAAACACGGTAAATTGCCCGACTGTGGGAGGAGGAGCGGGGGGCTGGCACACCTCGCCGCTCTGGAATCTGAAAGAGGCGCGCCGACAGACCGGCGCTGTGTCACACAGCCCCCGCCACCTCACCCGGTTGGAAAGTAGGCAGGCAGCACTTGGCCGCAGATGAGCAGCTGGCCGACAGACAGGCCGTCTTGGCCTTGTTGTGCCCCGATTTGATTCGTTTCGCTATCCTCCCTCTTCCTCGGCTGCCGGCGTTACCGCCGTCGCCGTCGCGAACAATCACGGCTTGAGACGGGTGCTTACTTGCTCACCCACGCCTACCCGGCATCACACTCTCTTGTGCGCGTTGAGGCTTTTCTGCCAGGTAGCTATCCCATGCATTCTTCGTTTTTCTCCGCTCCCCCCTTGGAGTTTCTGCCGACATCGACATCGACATCAGAATAACCATTCAACTAATGCAATTTGCCATCTTCGTGATCGTTCCTTTGGCTCATTTTTTTCCAGCCTCGGCCGCACACCCGCATTATAGACTTCATGGCGGAAATGGTGTCCCTCAAGCGCCATAGATTACTGAGGGTTCACTCCCGGCTTCTTCTTGCATCATCCGCTGCCTCAATATGCCTGGCACTTGGCTCTGCATCCACTGTCGAGGCTTGGGCGAACCCTTCCCCAGGTGCCGACTGTCCTTCAACTTCAGTCGGGGCTGCTGCGGTTTATGATGCCTCTTCCGGCCGGTCTATCTACTTTGGTGGCGAGGTGTGCTACACGGCGTCGGCCGAAACAACGAATCTTTTGTGTGCTATCTCGTCGAATGGAGCTTCTGTCACGGCTCTGAACGACACGGGCGATGGTCTGTCCCTTGCGCGTGCCGCTACTGCTTTTCTAACATTTTGATATCATGTCAGTCTCATCGTATGTTCCAAGCGCAACTGCTCACCATTGTTGCGCTATCGACAATGACAAGGGCTTGATGTACTGCTTTGGAGGAACTTCTGGCAGCACTACCCTGTACCGCTACTCCGTAACTGAAGAAAAATGGCTATCCCCTCTGTCCAGCACTTATGCACCTACTGCTCGGAGGGAGCATTCGTGCTCAATAACAAACGGGGTTTTCTACTCCTGGGGAGGACTGACTCTCGAGGGGTACAGTCTTACGGATGTAAGATTCACAACAATGTCGTGTTATTGACGCTAGAAATAGACCTTCATATCGTATGATCTTTCTCAATCACAGACTTGGTCAGTTTTGGATACATACCAGTCAGAGAGGCATGGACATTCCATTGTGTCGTATGGAAATACTCTCTACGCACTTTTCGGTGCATCATATGCGACGTCTTCACTGTCACCACCCTTTCCCGTCTACTCGTACGATGTTTCTGGAAACTCTTGGTCCATTTATACCACGTCATACCTGCCGTCAATTGCGGACGGTGCTTCTTGCACTGCTTGGAGCTCAAATCAAAACGTTGGCGGAATTTTTTGTGCTGGTGGAATCTTAGCGGATGGAACTGGTTACAACAACGATCTTTATTATCTGGACCTATCCTCGTCTACGTGGTATAACCTTGGAAGCTCACCTTCATACGGATCATACGCATCGTGGGGCATCAGCGTATCTTTGACTGATTACGGTTCGGTGCTTGTCCTGCGCGGCGGTGGTGCCCCTGGTGTCGGTATCGCCGGTTCACGGTCTCGATCATCATCAGAGTATGGAAGCTATGCCCCATCAGACACCTGCTCGAGCTCAGGTATCACGTACTACGAGATTACCCCCAGCGGTCCCTTGTCTGGCGCCGTTGCAACGGCCACTCCGACCCCTGGCGGGTATACGACCTTCTATACGTCATCAATATTTGTTACCACTCTCCCTGGTGGTACTGTTTCCAGCGTCGTGACAACATATTTGACCACCGAAACGGTGCCGGCTACCGCAACCACCGGCGGCGGTGGGGGCGTGACCTCTACTGGCGGCGGCATCGTTCCGGGATGGACAACTATTCCGTCTTCTGGGTTTCCATCACCCACTGGCATGACTGGAACTGGGACTGGGACCGCGGCAGTTGGAACTGGTAGTGGTACACTTGGCGCTGGGACCGCCACTGTTGGAACCGATACGGCCACAGCAGGCGTCGGTACAGGCACGTCCAACGGCGGCGCTGGAACAGGGACAGGAACTCCTATCGCTGGAGCCGGTGATAGCAACAATAACAACCGTGTGGTAGCAATTGCGGTTGGCACTACTTTAGGTGCTGTTGCCCTCGCCATCGCCGGCCTTTTGATTGCATGGGGCAGACGGCGGGCGATGGCTAAGGCGACCGGCCTTGCAGCGGGTGGCGTTGAAGCTGGTGCGGCTGCTGGTGCTGCCGGTGCGACCGAAAGCGGGTTTATGTCTGCTGGTGGAGAGACTGCTGGTGGCTTTGCGACTTCGCCGGCTGGCGGTCCTTCTTCAGGGTCCTCGTCGGGTCTTGGCGTTGCTGGTGGCCCATCCGGGACTCCTTCGGGTCCAAGCGGTGCACCGGTTGGAAATCAAGCCTCAGTAAATCAATTCGCGAGCACGGCCCCGGTCGGAAGCTCTGCACAACAAACTGTCGGATCGGCCGCTTCTCTTCCCGCCGTTCAAGGTTCTTCCGGGCCTCTTTTTACTCCCACTGAGATGGCTGCGGTTGCTGCCGGAGCTGGTGTGGTTGGCGCTACAGCCATAGCCGTCGCTAGTCACGAGAAGAAGAAAACCCAAACCAATGTTATTTCTCAGAGTTCCGGAGGCCCCGTCGCTGCTAACACCTTTGAGGCATCTGTGGGAAAATCAGCACCCGTCCCCGGGAAGACCTACCCGAATGTTTCGTCTTCTGTCACGCCTATTAGTGGAGCGTACAATCAAACCACTGCGTCTGTCACGCCCGTCATTGCTGGCCAAGAGACCGAAACTGTGCACACTCTTCCGGTATATACTGCGGCTACTCCGGTTGGCCAAACTTCGCAGCATACGGCCGTGGCTGTTGCACATTCAGGGTCGACAACTGAACAGACTTTCGCATCTGTAACGCCGGTGAAGTCTACCACCACTGCGGTTAGCTCTGTGCCCTACAAAGAATTAGCAGCAGTTGGTGCAGTCGCCACGGTTGGTGCAGTTGCGGTGGCTGTTGCTGAGAAGAAGTCGGAGAAAAAGACCGATGTTATCGTTACTGAAAAGATCACCAAGCAAACCGTGACTAAGACGACTGCCACCGTTGCTGCTACAACGCCGAGTGGTGGCTCCGGCGAGACTCCCACGGAGTCGAACACTGAGCTGATTACATCATCTGGCGCTGCTCCAGTTAA
Organism: Cladochytrium tenue; assembly: GCA_026954515.1. Taxonomy (NCBI): domain Eukaryota; kingdom Fungi; phylum Chytridiomycota; class Chytridiomycetes; order Cladochytriales; family Cladochytriaceae; genus Cladochytrium; species Cladochytrium tenue. The sequence goes on from JADGKE010006470.1 coordinate 3,737, forward strand.
GACTACAACAACCACTGTCACGTCCGTTGGTTCGGTTCCAGTAGGGGAGGTCTCGAGCTCCAAGCTGGAGACTATTACAAGCTCGAAGGTTAAAATCAGTGAGATCGCAGCTCCTCTTGCAGCGGCTGCTACGACGACCGTTGTTGCGAGTACGATCGTCTCTGCAGCTGGTCCTAAAGAATCCGCCAACGACCGAGTGAAGCGATTCTTGATAACTTTGAGGAACAATGGAAGCTCCTTCGATATCCGAACATTCGAAACAAAATCAACCCTGACAAGCAAAACTTTCACTATTGAGAAGTTGCTTATTTCTGTCATGGAAACAAAGAAACCCATTAATGACAGTGTCGTTTCTGAGTTGCTGAAGGTACTGCGTCCTCACTTCGATAAAACTAACTGTAATAGGAAAGTGGATTGGCAGTCAGTCCTCAAAAAGAGCAAGACTTGCTGTCAGATTTGGTAGGAAAGTCTGGCGACTCTTCTCTGGCTTTCGAATTGCTTAAGGAGACCCTGATTGATGTTGGTTCTCCAACGGTCTTCTTGGGAACCATCTATGCGATGTCCGTTGAGCCCAAGGTTCGCAGGGATCAAGTGGTTTCTGTGATGAAGGTAGGAATTTGTTTTTCGCCTTACGTACTTAATTTTCTTCGAAGACCTTTGTTTCAGATGTGAAAATTGTCTCGAAAACTTCAACTTTCGATTTGCCTGCTTTTGTCGCCAAAGCGAAGTTGGACAAACCTCTGTTCGACGTGTCGACTGTTTTCCCGTTAGTGGAGCGAAATTCGACCTATCCGTACACTACACACGCCTTCCGGTCGGATCTCCATCATTCAGGGTTGGATGTGAAGTCCAATCGAATTTACACAGGTTATCTTCAGACTCTTTGTGGTCCTAATGCCTCCGAGGATGCTCCTAAAGTGCTTCAGCTCTTCAGTAAGACTGTGAAGATTGTCGGACCTGAGAATTTCGGAAAGAACATCTACACAGTCTTGGGTCAATCTACTACCTCAACTGCTGATGCATCCACCGTCCTTAACCGCTTCTTGAGAAATGTTTCGCTCGTTTCCCCTCCGGAATCCAAGTTCGATCTCACTAGCTTCGAAACGGTTGGAAAAGAACTGAACCCGAAGTTCGAAAGTTCTGTTTTCCTTGAGCGCCTCTTGCTTGCTTCGCCGAAGGACCAGTCGCCGACCGCAACTACAATCACCGAGATTTCTCCGACAAAATTGTCCAACATTCTTCAGGTTTCGCGCATTCCACCTAATGATGCGGCCCCGGGCTCTCCGAACTACAATCGCCTCATGAAGTCTCTCACTGGCATTGATTCTTCCTCAGCATTGCCCAGCCAGTCAGCTGAAAAGGTTATTTTCTTCCTCGAGGACGCCATCAAATCCATCGGTGTAGAAGCGTTCCTGGCTGGCCTCCCCACCGCTCAGAAGGTTTTCGAAGAGTCGTCCGCTCGCGCTCCGAGCCCGGTGGAGAGTATTGAGGAGCTTGACTGGTCGTCCTCGCTCCCTCGCAAGGCACCGACTGTTATCAAGCCGCCAGCTGAAAACATCGCGTCACAGCCGAAAGACACCCTTCCACAAACTAGCGAGGGCCCAGAACAGCCAAAGAAGTCACAGGGTAGCGTTGGTCGGTCATTCTTCAACCTTTTCAGCCGAACGACTACAAAGACCTCCGAGTCAACTCCCGAAGTATCGGCCGCATCTGTCAAACCAATTGTGGAGGAAGAGCGTCCTATTGAGAAAGTCGTTGAAATTATTACTTCGGAAAAAACCCTGGAGGAAGTAACCACCCCGGCGCAGCCTGTTGCGGGTTCAAGTTCTGGGCCTCTGCTTGAAACTGTCAAAACGTCAACTGTTGTGATTAGCGAGCACTCTGAAGTAGGCGAACCTACAGAGTCTGAGCCTAAGAGCGAGATAGTCCCGGAGCATGCTGATGCGCCATCTGTCCCCTCTGGCCGGACTTCGGAGCAGGCACAGCAGCCTTCTGCCTCGGATGAGAATCTTACTTCTCCTTCGTCATCGCTTGAAGTTACCCCGACAGGACCTGAGAGCTCACCTGCGTCGGGTGACTCTCTCGCGATTTCGGTCCCACAGGATGTTCCTTCCGATCAGCGAAGAATTCCGGAGATATCCGCAGCAGACATCGCCGTGGCCACGGCTGCAACTGGTGCTGCTCTTCTCGCGAGTACGGCACTTATCTCTCGAAAGCAGCACGACGGACCAAGCGTCCCGGAAACTCCTAAAGAGGAAGCGATCGCGACGCCACCTAAGGACGAAAGTTCGCCCGTTGGGGAGATCGAGCCAAAGAAGAAGTCAACCTTCAGCGTTTTTACCTCCAAGAGAACTTCAACCGGCGGCACGGTCTCAGGGACTGTTAAATCGACAAAGAGCGATACTTCTGCCGTCTCAGATGTTGAGCAACCCCAAGACTCCACCGGAAAAACAAAGTCGCGGCCTTTCAAGCTGGGTAACATTTTCCGTGTAGAATCGAAGAGGACATCGGCTGGTCCGGTCGACGTTCCAGAAGAGCCCAGCGAAGGCCCGGTGGTTGTATCGGAGGAAAAGAGTTTGGTTCCGGCTGAGACGGAGGTCATTCAGACAGTTGAAGTCACGAAGAAAATCTCTACGGCAGTACTTGAAACCGTCCCCAGTGTTCCAACTACAATTACACTCGACCAACAACTTACAGAAGCCCTTCCTGCAGAGGATAAGCAAGCAGTCGAGGTATGATATGTTTTGTTTTCTTATTTTTTTAACGCGATGCCCCTCCAGGTGTTTGCTTCAGAGTTAAACAGTGTTACATCCCCTGGTTGGTGGAGCCGTCTGGTCAACACTGTAAAGGAATACTGCCCTGACTTCAGCCCTCTACTGTTCGTTGATGGACTCGCTAGTATTCCCGCAGCGGACCACAAAACTGTGGATGACGTTTTTGTTGAATCTGGTGCTCCGTTATCGCCTGATGATCGTACTGCCGTCAATGAAGCAGTATGCCCCGGGAACCCTGCTGACGCGCAAAAGGTCTTCACCACAGTTGCAGTCGCAGCCAACAAGTTGGGACCGAAGACATTCGTCGAAACAGCGCTGCCTGCTGTTGGCGAGAACTCAAGTGATCTCCTCAAATCTCCTACCCAGACCGTTTCGTCAATTAAGGTTGTGAAGAAGGTGTCCTCAGTCCCAGTTGAGACAAAGCCATCTACGTCTTACTCTGTAGTTGTCAGCACGGTACCGACTGATGTGAAGGAGTCGACGAAGAAACTTGAAGAAACGACGAATATGACGCCTACGTCCTCCGGAGGCACGCTTGCTAAAACGTCCTCGACAAGCTCCCTAACCAGCAGGACTTCGGTTATTGTTTCCGCGGCTTCGCCGCAAGTGAAGACGTCCACTGTCGCAGTGGTGTCTAAGACGCCCTCGTCGTCATCGATGACGTCGCAGAGCTCGACTAGTTCAACAAAATCCCAAGTCAAGACAACCGCCGTGGTGTCGGTGTCGCAGTCCAAGACCGCCACTTCGCCTGTTGTTGCTCCCGCGCCTCTAGTTAAGCGGACTTCATCGGTTTCTGTGACCACGACGCCGGTGGTCAAAACTGTTTCGGTGGCAAAATCTCCTGTCGTCACCACTTCGGTCGCCACGAAGTTGGTCACCACAGAATCGGCCACTCCGCTAACTAAAGCTACGAGTACTGAAACCAAAGTTACGCTGGTCAAGCCTGTAACAAAGGTAGTCGCAGGTCCTACGGTTACTTCGATCTCGAAAGTATCCGTAGGTGCTGGGTCGAGCTCGAACGTAAAGGGAGAGCCTTCAATCAGTATTGTTAATCCAGTAGTGTCTGGAATTCGTGCCTCTAGGACTTTTTCAACCTCCGATTCTGACGCTGGGCCTTTATCTCCCGAAGAATCTGGAAGTGAAGTTTCCTCGGCATCCGAGAAAATGCGCCGCAGCTTTATGCAGACCTTGGTGCAGAACGTGGAGGGACCATCTGCGACAGGCTACGTTCCGGCTGCCACTTTGACAAAAGTCCGTAAGACAAGCCGCAGTCATGCTCGGCCTGAGAGCTTCTCGCCGGAACATCAGACAGCTGCCTCAAAATTCATCCTTTCCACGCGAGGGATTGCACGGGATGGCTGGTGGACCCGCCTTGTGGAGACTGTGACGAAGGCTTTCCCCGAATTCAATCCTGAGATGTTCGTCACGCGACTTTCCTCAACTCGGGGCCCGGTCACCAACGAGTCCCTTGTTCAAGCTTTCAAGGACAGCGGAGCTAATATTACCCCAGCTCAGTATCTGGAAATTCAGCAGGATGTCGCTTCTTCCCCAGAGAACTCTGTCATAGTTTTCAACGCTCTAGCGAACTCAACGAAGGATCTGGGGCCTTCCGTATTTTACCATGCGGTGTTGCCAATTACCTTGAAGTCCAACTTGATTGTCGAAGAGCTCGATCTTAACGAGGCGCTGAAACGAATTACCTTAAAGCGACCCGAGGCAAAGTTCGACTTGTTCGGCTTTTTGAACGAATGCCAGCTTCTGTCGCCATCATTTGATATAACCAGTTTCCTGGAGGCTCTCAGCTCTACAGACGAGCCCCTCACAGATGAGAAGATTCTCGCAAACTTAAAGTTCGCGGGGCTTGACGTATCTGTTGAAGAAGCTCACCGACTTCTCACGATCTTGTTTGGAAGCTATGATTTTGACTGGATCTGGGACTGGGTTCTTACCCTTCGCCAAGTCGGGGTGTTCGAGCTACTCCTCGGGTTCTCTGATGTTTCTGAGGACCACCGACCTACGCAAGAACAGGTTGTTCACTCTTGCCGGGCGTTCGTTACAAGTGTTTACGACATGGGGCCGCGGTCGAAGTTCGACTTTTCCTCCTTCCAAAATGCCTGCCGTGGCCTCAACCCTGCATTCAATGTGGAGACATTCTTACAGAGGCTTTCGCTTGAGGAAAACCCAACGACAGAGGCGCTCCGAACCATATTTAAGGAGTCCGGACTGTCCTTAACTGATGAAGAGCTTCAACATGTAATGGTTGTTCTGTGCGGTGACGAGAGCAACTCTGTGAACATTATCAAACGCCTAAGCCAGTTCTTGCGCGTCTGGGGGGTTTCAGCCTTCCTCGAGGCTATTGACGGTGTTACCTCAGAGCGAAAGGAAAAAATCCGCTTAATGAGGGTGCGTTGCTCATTTCATATACGTAACTAATTTATCTCCTTAATCTTTCCAGGCATTCCTCGACAAAGTCTATTCACTGGGAGATCAAGCCCAATTTAATCTCCGTGGATTTGTTCAAGCGTGCCAGCTGCGCGACCCTGCTTTTGATCTTCGAAGATTCTGTGACCATCTTGCAGGCCTACAAAGCGTGGAAACGGATACTCTTCACGAGTGTTTTGTGATGGCCGGCATTGATATCGATCCACTCTCTACCGAATACAGTGATCTCCTTCACGTACTCTTCGGCGATGTCGATCTCGCTATGGCCGCCGCTCGCGAATGGCGCTACTACTTGAAATCCGCCGGAATGGAATGGTCTATGTTTACCATGTGGTCAGTTGTTGATCAGAGAGAACAGGCGGAGACCTCCGTGCGTTCGTTGCTCTCTGAGCTTCAAAGCCTCACTGCCTCCCGTGGATCGCGGTTCACTCTTCGAGTCTTTGTTGAGCGCTGCAAGAGCCTACAGCTCGGTTGGAATTCGGGGCAAGAGTTTGACCTTCGAATCTTTTTGGATAAATTGTCCCAGTTGGAAGGGGATGTAAATTTCGCCTCATTGGTTGGAGTGTTCAAGGCATGCGGCATTAACACCACTGTGGAAGAATACGAGCATCTAATTGGTTCAATTGCTGGCGAGAACTACAACGTCGGCCTTGATGTTTTTAGGAAAATCGTGCCGTTTATCCGCTCTTGGGGATCGGAGTGGAGCACGTGGATCATTTGGTCTCTTCTCGATGACAAAGAAGCAAACGAAGCCACGATCGAAGACTTCCTCCTGAAGGTTGCCAAGATTGATAAGTCCGCTAGGTTCAATTTGCTTGAATTTGTGGAGCGCTGCGAATCTGTGGAGAGCAGTTGGCATGCAACACCCTTCAACATCCAGACTTTCGTGGACAACTTGACGGCCATAGAAGGCGAGGTCACCTTCGAGAAACTCACGGAAGTATTCAGGGCCTCGGGAATTCGTACGACGTTCGAGGAGTACCGCCATCTTATTGGGACCCTCGGAGGCGGGGACTTTGATATTGGCGTTCGCGTCTTTGGTGAATGGATTAAACTTCTGCGCCTCTGGGGCGTCGAGTGGTTCTTCCGAACATCAGCCACATTTTTTGAAAAGCAAGAGGAGAGCTCGTTGGCTATTGATGAATTCGAAGCTACGATGGCAACTCAGGACCAAAAAGTCGACCTTCGAAGCTTCTATTGGGCATGCCAAGTCCGGAACCCCGAATTCAGCTTGAACCGCTTCCTCACGCTCCTTGTTAGCGCCAAGGGAGAACTGGACCACGACTTCCTGAAGAGTGCTTTGTACGAGTGCGGTATCGGAACTACTGACGATGAGTTTACTGCACTCGTTGGCTTGCTTACGATCGACGACCCAACACTCAGCGTTCTTAAGAAATGGGTGTCCCTTATACGCAAGTGCGGAGTTCAGACCTACATTTACCTCATGCGTTGGCGGTGGATTTGGGACTCGGCAAGCATTGATGCCCGCCTGGCCCTCCAAGCCTTCACATCCCGGATTCAGTACTCTTACTCGGCGTCGTTTGATCTTGCGAAATTGAATGAGGGGGCCGAATCCCACAGCACTCAGTGGGACATCAGGTTGTTTATTCGCAGCCTTCTCACCGTGAAGACTGAGATATCTATTGGCGACGTAGTTCGTGCTTTCAAGGTATGCTTATCACTCTTCCGTGTGTTTTGTTGCTAACGCATCCACATAGGATGCTGGCGTTGATGTTACCGAAACTCAGGCGAAGGATGTGCTTAACCTTGCATTCGGTACCCGCGAACATGCTGTCGACGTCATAAGGCAATGGGTCGACGTTCTTCGTGTCATTAGTGTCGACCAAGCCCTCGGTCTCGCATCTGAAGCAACAATTCCCGCCCCGGTTGTTGTCGAAACTGAGACGACAACTGTGATTGTCAAGGCCGAGGAGGAGAAGCCGGCCGCCACTTCTTCGAAAGAGGGCTGGTTTTCGAGGGCGATCCGCGTCGTCGGCGAAGGCGCCCAGGTGGTCACATCCACGGCACTTCACGCTGGAGAAGCCGTCGTTCACGCCGGCGAAAACATTCTACTCGGTCCCTCCGACAAAGACACCGAAGACCCCGAAGACAAATCTTGAAATCCAACCCTTAGCTGCTCTGGTAGTGTCTTCTCCCCTCTTCTATCGCTGTTTATCGTTAAATTTTCTCCGCAGAAAGGGCTTCCCTCAACTGCAGACTTTCTTCATTGTGTTCTTTGTTTGTTCAACCAACCGCAGCCTGTTATATCGACCTGCGGCGCGCGCTTTTGCCCACTCTCAACTTCCCTTTTTTTGGCAATAATCTTTTTCCCAGCTCTGATCGCTTCCCTCTTTGCTCCTTTTTTTTTCACACCGCACTTCTCTGATGCGAGTCGTCTTGCGCCCAACGGTGTTTACTTTGCCTCTAGTTTGTTTTCATCTTGCCACCCCTCTTTATCTCCTCCCTCATGAGGGCCAACGCTACCGTGCTGTGGTAGTGCTGGTTTGGGTGTGCTTAGCGCGTCTCCCTGGAATTCAAAAATCAGAAGTTCATAGCGCTCCATTCTAAGTTTATTTGACAGCTTCACCTTTTTTTTTCAGTTTCTTCGTCCACGCGAACCAAATGTGCCGTTCAGTTCCTCATCACTTCTTTTACAACATCTTTTTCTTTCAGTTGCCTCATCCTTTTGCTGTGGACAAGCAGAAACACCATCTCCCGTAGGGTGGATACATCAATCGTCCAGTCGCACTCTGCCAGCGGTCGGAATTTATGAGGGAAGGGCCATGGGCCGACAAGAAAAGTGAAACACTCAAGGCAAGCAGCGACAGCGGCATCGGAATCGTAATGGAAGAGGAGCAGAGTAAGGGGGGGGGGCAGCACGGAAGAAAACCAAAGGAGGGGAGAGATCACGGCTATTCGTCGAGGAGGCCCTAGGCCCGGTCGTAGACATGGAGGTTACGGCAACGATCGCCGAACCGGCATTCGCCGCGAAGGAAGAATTGGCACACCTGCCGGTCGCCTTGTGCCGAGGGCGGGCGGTAGTGGGACGACGGACCTTCCGAGTATGGCGCGGAGGACGCTGGCAATGCGGCGGATAGGGACGAGGTCGAAAAGGCTGCGTCGCTCGGCGACGGAAGGGGCGCGTTCACCGTGCCAAAAGCTGAGACGGGCAGATCGACTGAAAAAAATAAATAAACCAGGTATTGATTAAGTAAGTACGCCATGAACTCAGGACGCGCAGCAGGATTCCGTCAAATAAACTCAACAGAGATCCCAGATCTTGACGGTCCCGTCGCCGGACCCGGTAACGAGGCGAGCACCCTCGGCCAAGGCGATGCAGTTGACCGACTTATCGTGGGCCTTCCACGTGGCGAGGCAAGCGCCCGTGACCAGATCCCAAACGCGAACGCAGCCATCCCAGGACCCGGTGAAGACGCGAGGACCACCCGGTGGGTCTGTAGACGGGAACACTGCATCCTCCTGGTCCTCCTCGGTGACCGGGGCGGGGACGGAGGCCGGGTCCTGCGCAGCAGCCCGCCGGGCTTTACTCCGCTCCAGAGCGCGAGCCAAGGCTTCGCCTTCGGGCCGCTCCGCGGTACCGAGGGTGCCGGTGACACAGCTGACATAGGCGGCGTGGCCGCGGAACGAGCGGCCCGGCCGCCAGGCACCCATATCCCACTCGTGCAGGGCACGGTCGTTGCCGCCCGAGTACAGTCGGCCGCCTGGCAGCACGACCAGCGATGTGACCTCGTGCGGCGAGGCGGTAGCCGACTCGAGGCATTCGCCCGTGGCCGCGTCCCACAGCGCCACGGTGCCGTCCGAGCCGCCCGACACGACAAAGCCGCTAATGGCGGTGGCATCGGCGGCGGCGGCGGCGGCAGCGGCGCCGGACGAGCCGTCGGCGGCGGTTGCGACTGACTCGGCAGCGGCCACGGCCACGGCGGCCGCAGGCAGTGACGAGCCGACGGCCGCCAGCGCCGTGACGGAGCCGGAACCCGGCACGTGCCAGGTGTCGACGGCCTCGCCTGAGTCGAGGGAGTAGACGGCGACGGTGCGGTCGTCCGAGCCCGAGTAGAGGCGGCCGCCCTCCTCGTCGACGAGCACGGCGTTGATGCCGAGATCGTGGGCGCCTTCAAACACGCGCACGCACGAGCCGGTCTCGAGGTCCCACTCGCGCACCGTGTCGTCCCACGAGCCTGAGAAAAGCCGCCCGTTGCCGACGCAGATGGCCCGCACCCAGCGCGTGTGTCCGACAAAGGTCCTCAGGCACTTGCCCGTCTCAACGTCCCATTCCTTTCATTAAATGACCGTTGATAAGCTCGGCGTGTGACTTTCGTCGAGGGGGAGGCGGAGGTAGGGTGGGGGCAGGGGCGTGGGATGGCTGGCGCAAAAGAGCAAGGCCTTCGTGCATGCAAAAGATAGAAGGTGTGGTATCGGTGCCAACACAAACCTTGATGGTGCCATCCTTGCTCCCAGAGTATACACAGCCACCTGTGAAGGCGAGGCAGGAAACTGCATTCGTATGCTCCCTCAAAACGAACAATGGCTCGACCTTGACCTCGCTCATGGCTCTATCCTATTTAGGTCAATTAGTATGGAAAGACAGACCCGAATGAGGTACGATATATAAATGGGGGAGCATTCATAATATAACAAGGAGGGGTGCACTAATCACGTCACAAGCTCTGCATACTCTCTAATAGAGGAGGAGCCATTACACTAGACTATCTGGCGGCTGGAGCGAGCTCACTCCACAGAGTAGAATAAAGCAAAATGAAGCGCACGGGTAGACAGTAGAGATCGTAAAAAGGATGGGAAGGAAGCAGTTGCAGGAAAGGAGAGGGAGGTCGCGAAGGAGCGCGGCGGTGTGCATGGTGTCGCGGTCACCTACTGGTGCCCTTGGTTGGTGGGGCGAAAAGCACAGTATCGCACAAGTAAGTCCAACAGGTGCAGGGGTGGGAGACAGACTGTAGCCAAGTGTTCGAGACGGGCCAGCGGAGACTGGGTGGAGGTCGATAGCTTCCGCCCGAGTCAGACAGACAGGGGCTGATAGGCAAACTCAGTGACTGAGGGGCACAGGGTGACTCGGGCAGTACTAAAACTGCCTAGTATCCTCCCCCTTCCTTCGTTGCTTCCTGACCCTTCCCACCCTCAAGCCCCCCACCTCTCCGAAAAAAGAGTATAATAATTGGAGGTCCTAGAGGTGATGAGGTGGTTTGAAATTTAAGGGTTGACGGTTGCGGATTCCTACGACTGATAGAATCTGATCACACTGAATGGCCTGGAGGAGTAACTGAATAATATCCTTGAAAAAACAAATAGAAAGCACAACGTGCGTCAGGCATCACGGGGAACAACAATTGCGAAAAATACTGGGTGGTTTGACCTTAGAAATCTGCTCTACGCGTTTTGGCCGTTGTGATTACGGCTCTTGGTGACCAATTAAATTTGGCCGTTCTTAAATCGTGATCTGTTGCAATCAAACTCCACCCAACAGCCCAACGGCGACCTCTCCTCCCTCCCCACACCCTTCGCACGAGGCGTCTGCCACGCTGCTACTCTGACTTGCAATCTGAGCTCTGTCACAGTTATTTCTCCTCACGAAGCCGCATCGCCACCAGCGCAACCATTATCCAACACTCCCCTTAACTTCTCATTGACGCGTCCTGCGCCACCCTACGCTCCTGCTTGAGTCGCAATGGATTCAGCTGGGGCTGCCTCGGCCGAGGCAATCACTTCCACATTCAAGCTGCTCCTGATCGGCGACTCCGGCACCGGAAAGTCGTCGCTTCTTCTGCGTTTTACAGACGATGCATGGCTGCAGCCGGACGAGGTATCGGCTACCATTGGTATGCTGCTCCACACATTGAATTCACTGCACCACCCTCTTTGCCCCTCCCAAACCTCTACTTACATTCGTACCTTTCCAGGCGTGGACTTCAAAGTCAAAGTCATGGATGTTGATGGCAAAAAGTACAAGCTCACAATTTGGGTGCGTCTTCTCAGACTTTGCGATTCAAGCATTGACAATGCTGTAGGACACGGCGGGACAAGAGCGGTTTAGGACTTTGACCTCCAGCTACTACCGTGGTGCTCAAGGCGTCATCATGGGTGAGAATGCAAATGTGTATGCATTTTTACTTTGTTTTTATTCTGAGATCATGTCTATTTATCAACCTTAAACAAAATAAAAACACAGTTTACGACGTATCAAACCGACAAACATTTGAGCACCTGCAGATCTGGTTCAACGAGCTGGACACGTATACCTCATCGAAAGACGTCGTCAAGATGCTGGTGGGCAACAAGACGGACAAGGACGGCGTGCGCGAGGTGCCTCGGAAGGACGGTGAGGCCCTGGCTCGACGCATGGGCACCCTCTTCATCGAGACCAGCGCAAAGACAAAGATGGGCGTCCGCGACGCCTTTGTCGAAGTCGTCAGGAAGATTATTGATACCCCGGAGCTGTGGCAAAAGTCCCAGGTCACTCGACCGGGGACCGTTAACGTCGTTGGGGCCACAGATGACCAGGAGTCACCTTGTGCCTGCTAGGGAGCCCGCTAAGATACTCTGCGTAACCTCTGTCCCCACTTTTCCGCACTCACTCTTCCCAACACACCTATTCGGACGGTACTCTTCCCCTTACATCCACATATGGTAGCCAGCAAAAATCATGTTAAAATTTATGCGCTCCCATTTGATGACGTCGAAGTTGGTGATCAAGGTAGTTTATAATGTGGAGAGTTGGGTGGATGGAACGCCAAAAGTAAAACAGATGGAAGAAAGTGTCACAACAAAAGGGCCCAGGGAGGGATGTTCAAGCGAGGGCAGCGTTAGCGGATGCGTTCCAAATTTGTAGGATCGCGATGTATGAAAAGTGAGCGAAAATTGAAAGGAGATAAAGAATTCAAAAAGAAAAAGTCCAATTCGCAATCAACTGTCCAGATCAATATTTGCCGGAGGCTTGTCCTTCTTCGATGCTTTTCTCTGCTGGTCAAGCACCTCCTTGAGGCCCATGCCGAACTGGTTCATGCAAATGAAACCAAAGAGGCACGAGCCTAGAAGTAGAATAAGCGCCAGTACACCCCAGAAGGTTAGAGGTGTCCGGATACCGGAGTAGGTCTCGTCGAGCTGCGCCTTGGTCGCCGCATCACCGTACAAGTGGTAAATACGAGTAAAGTAGAAAATGACGTATGCTCCCATAGCCAGGTTGCCCAGCTCGAACAGGAGTATCAACAACATGTTTTCTCGCCTTGTACCGAGGTAGCCAGCGACCCCGACTCCGATGGCAAAAGGGACGCCGATTACCGGCACGGCAAACTCAGTAGCCTGATTAGGCTTCGCAAGAACCTGTAAACGGCATGAAAGTGAGACATAAAGAAAACACCAGGCAAAAAAGAGATATGGGAGCCTAAAATCAAGAATGCAGGACCACGACGTACCAATATAATAATCGCAAAAAGGAAGAGGAAAAATATGGAAAACTTCACCAGAATTTGCATGATGTGGTAATTTGTGAACGCTGAGAATACCAGTGTTAGAAGGCATGCCATCACGAATGGAGACCGCAAACCTCTTTCCATCTTTTTGTCTCCGCCAGTAACGCGGTAGATGGTCCATCCAAATTCGCCAAACATCTTGTAGGAAAGGAATCCAAACGTAAACATCCAGATGCCGGTGATAACTGCAAGCAATATCTGGGTGGCCGAGTTTCCAGCGAGATTCGTCGGCCACATCCCACTCAGAAGAGCATCGTTGGTGTTGGTCGTCTGATTGATCTGAACAAAGGAGAACACGAAGCATCCCAGGGAATAACCCAAAACAGCAATCACTTGGACAAAGTTTTGGTGGCTGTTTGAGAGACGTCAGAGGACGGTCGCTTAGTGGCATTGCGACTTACAGAATGGCGTCCCAAGACACAAAAACCCCGAATAGCACTGAGGCAAGGAACGCGGCGTGGTATCTAACGTAAACAACGTACACATAGTCAGTCTGCTGAAATCGATTCTCACACTCACGTTCTGCCTGCCAGCAGTTGGGGATCAAGAAGATCAGTTGTAGAGCCGCTATTTTTGATGTCGAAATAGGTGATTGTGTCGTATATGAGGACAACACTCTCAAGGACAAGGAGAATAAACGCTTCCAGAAGGAGCAGTCCAAGGGCGAGCCGAGACCAAAAGACCGGAATGTCTTCCTTTGGTTGCCTAGAGACCGGAGCATTACCAAATGGAAAAGTTCCGGCCATGCTATGGGCTGGGAAGAAAATATTCAAGACTTCTTACGGAATGAGCCTTTGGAGGAGCGATTGCTCCTTCTCGGGCAACGGCGGCAGCGGGTTTTCGTAAGGACCAGCAGCGGATGGCTGTGGGGGCTTTGCGGGTTCGGAGGGGTTGTAGGTGTGCTGGACGTAAGCGGCAGAATTGACGTCGGCCAGCGAGAGGTTGGCGGCTCCTTGGGCGGCAGACGAGGTCGTGTTGTTGTTCTGACGATAGTACGGATCCATGTTGGGA
>JADGKE010006471.1:554-17281 GCA_026954515.1 Cladochytrium tenue
CCCCCCCCCCCCCTCTCCTTCCCTGATCGCTACTGAGGGATTCTCTACCGTCCCGCGACTCACCATTGTAACCATCGTTCCCTCCTTAATGACACGGTGGTTCTCTGGCAGCTCAGCAGCGGGAACTGAGTCGATGCGGCGGCCTACTAGACCTGCAAATTGCTGGATTTGCTCGTTCTGATGTGGCGGATCAAAATGGGGAAGGGGGGTATGTTGCAAAGTACGCCATAACGTTAAACGAGAGCATGCGCAGAGGACGGAAAGGCCGGAAGCGAAGAAAGATCCGCCAGAGAGGCGCCGGTGACGCACCTGGTTGCTTGGATTGGTGGGTACAATAAGAGGCTGCCTAACGACTGTATTGAATCTTGGATGGCGGGGGACTGCCAGATTCGCGATGATAGCGACAAGAGCGGCCACCAACAGGACAGAGAGCGCGATGGCGGCGGCGCGCCGCCAGTGGCGTGCGACGGGTGTGACTTGCTTGTGGGCACTGTCGTCGGTGTATTCGTCCCCTTTGTCGAGGTTGTCGTCGACGTTGTCGAGGGTACCTCGAGAAGGGTCGTGAGCGGCCGAGTTCAGTAGGAGTGGCTCATGCTCCACGTTGTCGCTATCGCGGCCGCCAGTTGGGTGAGCGGTGGCGCTGGCCATGGCTTGGGGGTGTCGAAGTTCCACGTTGGAGTCCGACAGACAGACAGACAGATAGACCGACAGACAGACAAACAGACAGACAGACTAACAGACAGATAGACAGCAGACAGACAGACGGACAGCAGACAGATAGATAGATCCACATAGGGAAGCAAATTGTTGGTAGAGAAGCCAATCACTTGGCAAAGGATTGCCTTGTGCAGGGCAAGAGATCACGAAAGTCATGGTAAAGTGAAGAAAATAGTGGTCTGTCGGAAGAGGAGCGAAGCTACTTTTTCATTCCTTCTCCAAAGTCCAACTGGGCAGGGTGTTTACGAAGCAGCTAGCAAGGGTGACAGTGAATCTTGGATTCTTCGACTTCCGCATGCTGATCGTCTGGCCGTTGCAGGTGTAGGACGCGGCAACATCAATGGCCTCGGCGCGGAAGCTACTGTGGTGGCGCGAGCGCCAGCCCGGGTCTCGCCGGGAGAGGGACTGGCGAGCCCCGGACGCAAACTCGGCCGGCGGAGAAGGAGGATGCCAGGGACGATAGAAAGAATGCTAAAGTGACAAAGAATGGCCTGAAGTCGATATTGGGGGTAGTTGAGGATAAAAATAATCAGACGAAAGTGAGAAATTGATGGAGTGAATCTGACATCAAAAATTGGCACAGTGGGCGCTGTGACGATACAATGCGTGTGGGCCCTTGTAGATGTTGGGCTTGTGGCTAAGAAACTGGAGCGTGGCTGCGCCGATAACCGATCTGTACAAACATACATGCACTCTCTCTGCCACCATCTTGCGCTACCCAACACCGCCGACGCCCTGCTGCTGCGGCAGCCATCATCCAGTGCCACCCACCACAGCTGTCGCTGTCGCCCACCCCGATCATTGTGCTTTCTTTGATGATGGTGGACCTTCTTCAAGCCCTAAGGGTTGCCGCCGTTGTTGGCGACGGCATTGACTCCGATGGTAAGAAAACGGTGGTGGAGCACTGCTCTTGCGAGCCGCGTTCCCAGAGAGCGCCATAGTCTGAGATTGTACACCCACCGCCCCCCTCTTCCCGCAATCTCAGATGTGATCAAAGCGGTGGCGGCTCAAGCCCTTGATCTCTTCCGCCTGATCGCTCCTCCGCCTGCACCCGAGGTTCACGATGGTGATGATGGACACGAGCTGGCCGCCACTCCACTAGCGGAGCTCCTCGCGGCCAGCATGGACAGGTTGGAGGCCACGAACGGACTCGCTGCCGCGTTCCTGCTCTTCCACCTCTGTGACGCTCGCATCCGCGACACGCCGTCGACGTCGCCGGCGGTGGCCGCCGAGCGGCTGCGGCTGGCTGCGCCCTGGGCCCTGCGTGACTGGACCGCCTTGTTCCTCGACGCGTGCGGACGCGGGCTGCTGCCCGTACTCCGGAGGCTGCTGCGTGCCGCTGATGCCACTGCCGCCGCCACCGGCGCCAGCTCGCCACAGCCGGGAGCGGTGCCGTTTCGGCTGGATGCAGTGACCTTGCGCAGAGGCTTCGCTGTGTGCATCGGCTGCGGCCATGACGCGGCCCTCGCGCTCCTGTTGGACGGCGCGCCGTGGCGCCAGCTGTTGGACCTGACGCAACGGTGTGCGATCCTAGGCGACGCGTGCGGAACAGACCTGCCTTCCACCGTCGCCCGCGTCCTGGCTCATCCAGGGTTCCTGGGCGACACCGGCGCTGGCGGGCCGGGCGACGACAATGCCGGTGTGCCCGATGCAGCCGTCCAACTCTCGGCCTACTCGTTCGATCGCGAGATCTTTGATATGCTGCTGGCCGCGGACCTGCCGCGCGTGGCGTACTCCCGCGCGCTTGTGGCTGCGGCCGAGCATGGAGACGAGTTTGCCGTCGCGACGCTCCTGGCTGACGGCCGCGTCGATCCACAGTGGAATAACTGGGAGGCCTTTTTCGCATCCTGCGAGGGGGGCTGGATGGACATCATTCGAACATTCCTGCACGACCCGCGCATCGACCTGGCACACCCGGACCTGGTCAGACGCGGCCACGAGTACGGCGCCTTTGAAGACGAAGCCGTGGTGAATCTTCTCCGCCAAGAGGCCGGGCTTGAGCTGGATGAGCCGATCACCCAGGTCGATGCTGGCGGGCACATGCCCAACCAGAGTCGGTTGGGTCGAGGCGGAATATTTCGCAGAGGACGCGGTGGCGCATCGCGCTTGTCGACTCGACTGGACGACGAGGCCCTGCGATTTCAGCAGTTGGTGCTTGTGCCTCTGGAGGATCTTGCGCGGCAAACTATCGCTGACACTCTACCAATTCCTGCTGACGCAGCGAATTTGCTGGCACAAGACATTGAAAAATTCTTTCAGGCGCATACGCCGAAGGAGAGGAGCTGGGAATACTGGAATAAGCTGTGGTCAAAGTATTTTGAGCTTTCTACAGAGTCAGAGGCCGCCCATGACTTTCTTGTTCACCTAGCCACGGAAGTCCTTGGAGAAACGGAGGGTAGCGCAAATTTCAAGTCGTATCAAAAGCATAGCCACTTGTTCCGATTTGTATTTGAAGACTCTCCGTTATGTAAGTTTCAATGCTTTTGGGTCTCATTCTCATAACAAATCAATGCAGACTTTATGCCAAATAATCGCCCTACTCCAAACGAGAGGAGGTACCGCAGGAAAAAGAGCGAACTGTTCCTGCTCATGGTCTGCAAACTTAATTACGCGATCCCGCTTTATGTTGGGACCCTCGGAGGTGCGATCATCCGAATGGTGCTGGGGAACGATCCGCCTTGCGACGCGGCGACCTGGGCCGCGCGACCGACACCGCAGAGCGGCGACGACACGGTTGAGGCGGTTCTCGCTCTCCGCGGAGCGTTTCGACAGTTTGGCGAAGAGGTGTATATCAACGCGATGGGTCCGCACACTCACACGGATATCGCGCGCCTGTCCCTAGGCTCTGTCTGTGGCCAGCACGGCCGATGCGCGGCCGCTCCTGAGCAGCGCGGGCGCCATCCGGTGCCCTGCGGGGACTACGCGCGACCTCAACTGGCTGTCTGGGGCGATTGGTGCTGCGACGTGGCGGAGGCGGCTGCGGAGGCGGCGGAGGGTTCGTTGGAGTATGAGATTGATCAGGCGGGGAGGGAGTTTCGGCGGGTGCAGGCAGCGTGCAAGTGGCGAGTCTCCCTGTTGCGCAACTTGCAGGCGTGAGCCACACGCGGCATTGTCACTCTCTTCCACCTCGTATTGACGACCTTTTCCTTCTTGCATTTTTTCCGCTTCTCGCTGCTTGCCGCCGGCTCAATCACCCTCCCTATGAATCCTTGCGACATTTTTGGCATCATCAACACAGCCTCGGCCTGTCGGTCAGGCTTGTCAACATACAGATCTGCCGATGCGCATCGGCGAAAGCGGTTTCGCGCAACACACCCTCGCAGATCAGCAGGTGACTTGGGCGACTTCAGGCGGCGGACTAGTCAAAGTGCGGTGAAAGCCGAGTGTCAGCAGGCAGGTGATTCGGCTGCTCTGCAGTGACGAGCGAGAATGGACGAAGGCAGAGCTGAACTCAGAAACGATCTCGTGGGTGGTGTTCTCG
Source organism: Cladochytrium tenue (assembly GCA_026954515.1). NCBI lineage: Eukaryota > Fungi > Chytridiomycota > Chytridiomycetes > Cladochytriales > Cladochytriaceae > Cladochytrium > Cladochytrium tenue. The sequence goes on from JADGKE010006471.1 coordinate 4,753, forward strand.
CAGCTGCCGCTGCGCTACCAGGTTGGTTGATCGTTTCCTGACCAGGCTTACGCCCGTGCTCCTCCCGCGTTTTCTCGGCTACTCTGCGCGCGGCGTGCTGAGCTACCAAGAATTGCGAAACATAGCCGGGATTGCGGCGGAGCCAGGGTCGCGCCTGCCAGCAGGACGTGGCAGTGACGACCAGAGTCGATGCTGGAGAATGGAGTTGTGGAGGGAAAATGATGTTGGGATGGGGCTAAGCCTAAGCCGTAACTTTCCCGAATCCGAGCTGTTTCTGTGGGTTGTTGGTGTCTAAAAATGAACGAGCTATTGGGTGGGTACTCTTGAGCCCGGACAAGTGGCATTAAAATCGAGCACTGTGGACCATCCTAAGCTCGCATCAGCATGCGTGCTTCACACTGAAGCATGCATGCATGCTTCGGGAACGTCACACCTCACCTCAGGCATTTCCTTGCGCGCAGTGAGGTGCCATCACTTGCTGGAAATGATGGTGCCACTTTACCATGAATGTTTGAAACGACCATGTGATCCTAATAAGTAAATTTTGGAAGAAGACACGTATGATGATGAAATTTAGGGATATTGGCTGCGCCACATGCAAAGGCGAAGGGGAATAAATATCTCGAAGACCTCACATCCCCACGAATGCAGCCGCGCCCCCCTCCCCACAAACCGCCATCTGCCCCGTTGCCCACCGTCGCCCCTTTCCGCCGCCGCTCAGGCCATGATGATCCCGAAGGCTGGCGATCCAGAAGGAGCTGGCCGTCAAGAAGGTGGTGGCTCCACCTCTGGCAGAATAACTCTGTCTGCCCTCCTGATTGGCCAAGAAGGTTCTCGTGATTCTTCAGTGGCTAAACAGCCGCTCCCAAGGAGATCCGAGCGCCTTCGACGCACGCAGCCGACCTCCGAAGCTCCTGACGCTGCTGGCCGCACTTATAAGGTAGATGACGGCGAAGACGCCGAAATCGCAAGGAGGGGTCAACGCGGCAGCCGCACGGCCACTAAACGCCGCCGAAAGGCGCACGTTGGGAACGCGGCTGCCGGCCCGACTAAAAAGCTGACAGACCTGCCGCTGACGCTTGTCGCGACTATAATCGAGTTCGTCGGCCCGGCGGCGGCGCTGGCGTTGTCGCGGTCGTGCAAGATCGTGCGCGACTTGCTTGATCCCCGCGAGGTCCTCGGGAAGAGGACATGGCGGACAGTGCGGGAGGCCGACGGCTGGCCCGATCCCGCCAGGATCGCAATGTCGGACTACACATTCTTGACCTCCTTGTTTGGCCACGGCTGCAACTTTTGCTCAGAGCACCCACATGTCAAAAAAGCCCATTTCGCGTTTAAAGGTTTCCGGTTCTGCCCAGAGTGTTTCCAAAAACACACCATCCGGAGGCGGGACCTGCCCAAGGAGGCGCTTGGCATTCCTTCCGTCTGGCTGCCAGTATTTTATACGCGAAAGGTCGAGTTCTGTTTTTTGCCAGACGTGGACTTGATGAATGCGGCCGAAGGAATAGACAAAACTGGTAGACGGCGTCTTGCTTTGCGATGTGCGATGCTGCACGAATTTGTGATGGCAGTCAAACAAAATTAATGGCGGCTCGACAACCTCGCTTGGAGTGTGAAGGCAGCTAAGCTGAGCGATAAGCGGAAGGGCGTGGATAATTTCATGAAGTGCAAGTTTCCCTTCCTTGACGCTCGACAATACAGGGATCTAACTGCCTACGAGAAAGAGTGCGAGCGACTGAATCAGTTTGGACCGCGAACCCAGGCGGCGCTGGAGGCAGCCGTGGCGCGGGAAGTCGATGAACGGCGCATGGTGCTTGCGCAAGAGCGCTTTTGCATCTACCTCAGCCACCGCTGCCGGCTGCTAAACATCGTCAACGTGCCCCCTGCTCCTGTGGTCAACGACTTTCTCCCAGAAGACGAGCTGGAGCTGATCGCCGACAAGGCTATTGCCTCGTGGGCAAAATCGATGGTCCGCAAGCGGTGGCTAAGCCAGCACGCATCCTCCGCCATTGATAGTGCCAACTTTGCGGCCGTGCAAAAGCTGCCGGCGTACGTGTCGGCGCAGCCCGATGACGAGCCGGCGTTCCTAGAGCAGCTTGCACAAGCTCGGGCAGAGATCCCGGCCGACCTGCGTGCCGCCTTGGAGAGTGAGGAGGCGCTGCGCGGCAAGCCGGACAGTGACCGCGACGCCGTCTTGCGGGATACCGTGAACGCGGCTGTCGAGCTGGCCTCATTCACTGGCGAGGCCGCAGCAGCGGTCTTCGACAGGACCAAAACGTTGCTTCACGCCATTGGCCAAGAGGCGTTTGACCGGTCGCTGACCGAGGGCATACTTTTCTGCTTGAGATGCTGGAAATACATCGACGGGGGTGCGACGCGGTCAGTAATGCTCTTGCACACACACACCGACTGTACCGACTATGGGGTGTTCTACTGGCTTTTGTCGTCGCCGCCGCCGCCGGAGACGGAGCTGTCGCGATACCCAGAGCTCCTTCGACAGGTGAAACCTCGTCAGACAGTCGTCGGCGCCACGAACCCCGCCACCGGGCCGTCGTCGTCGTCATCGTCGTCTAAAGGCTGCACGATCTGCGGCACGTCGATCACGCCCATTTGGTGCAAGGGCCCGCTCGGCGCCGTCACTCTGTGCGCCATATGCGGCGCAAAATGGCTTCAGGTCGTCGACAGGCTGCGCGAGGCCGCTGGCCCGCCCGATGCCACAGCCACCGCCGGAACGGCGTCATCGACGTCCTCGGCGAGGCTGACTCCGCCGCCGTTGCTGCAGCAGGGCCCGGCGACTATGGACGCCGTCGGCGGCGCCATTTGATGAGGAAAGCGAGGGAGTGCGGGGAGGGGAGCTGCGGGTGTGGGGGTTTGGTGCACGCTGCTGACTTTTTAGTGAAAAAATCATCATTGCTCAGAAATTCTTTGGCTACTCCATCTTCGAAGTCTTTAACTGATTTGAGTGCCACCATCCAGCACTCTGTTCTCTCATCCTTTATTAGGATGGCTTCTAACTGCTGAATCGTCGTCATCGCTGTTGGGCCACTAGAGTAACCACGTTGTGCTCGGCTTCTTGTTGATTTTTTGGTTTTGATTTGTCCGGTGGTTGGCTGGTCGCACAGATATTGCTGATTGGTAGACACGTGAAAGGGAAAGGCCTGAATTGTGTGTCCAACAGGCAGGCAGGCGTCCGTCCAGCCTCATTGAGCCCCTCTCCTCTCTCTGTCTCGCGCCCCGTGTCTGCTGCCCACTGACAAGGCCGGGCTAAGCATTGCTGCTTGAACTTAGCCTTTTGCTACCCCGACACGCTCCGCCCCCTCGCCATGGCGGTGGCGAAGGCCACATCACTGGCTCCGCCGCCGCCGTCGCCGTGCCGCGCCTCTACAACCTTCCCCGCTGCCTTGCCTCCTTCCCCGCCTCGCTCAGCCAGACGCCGCCTTTGTGCCTTTACAGCCGTTGTCGCAGCCTGGGCTCTCGCCGCCGTCGTGTGTCTGGCATTGCTTCTGCGTTCCCCGACCGTCGGGCCCTCGGCGCCCTGGAGCTTGCGTTGGCCGATCAGCGATGGCAGCGGGCCACCTTCGCAGGGGTTGGAGCCGACCCCTGCGCAGGTATCGAACGGATCAGCCGTTTGGCTTGTACCGGTCGGCTGGCCGCTGCCGGCGACACAAACGTCAGCCTCTCAGACGACCCCAGCACAAACTACCTCGGTGAAAGGCCTTCCCAGTACACCCCGAGTTTTCCGTCGAGGGGTACGCTCCCTCTATGCTATTGATGATGCACACAGGGTGCTATTAAGACCTGTGGTTATGTCTGAACCGAAGTTTCTCCCTCGTTGCCCTTCTACTTCCATTTATGCTTCATCAAGATAGGGGATTTCTTCCGGAATATTGGAAATAAGATCAAGAGCGGGTTCCAAAAGGTGCGTTGCTGGCCACCACTTGGAAGTTATCACTGACAGGCCACTTGAATTTGCTCAGGTTGGCGAAGGATTCAAGGCCACCTCTTGACGGAACACGTTACTGAGCACAGCTGACCACTTTTTATTGTCCAGGTCGGTGAGGGTATAAAACATGTTGCACAGAAGGTGAGGAGGCCACTTATATTGCTTCACGGCCTTCTCTTAACCTTTCTTGTCGAACAATTCTAGATCGGAGACGGGATAAAAACTGCCGCAAAAAAAGTGAGACTGTCGGAAATAAACTTAACTTGTGGAGGAATTTCGGAAGAAATGAATGCTCGCGATTAACCTTCGATTTAAAACTTCGACTAGGTGGGCGAGGGCATTAAGACCGCTGTGCACAAGGTGGGTCGGGTGCTATGAAACTCTCCGGAACTGTTCAATTAAATTTTGATTTAGGTCGGCGAGGGAATAAAAACTGCCGCCAAGAAGGTGAGCCTCAAAGCAGCCAGTCATGGATTCCAGCTATGAAGCCTCTTTCAGTCAACAGACCTCTTACTTTTTCCGTGACTCATTTAGGTTGGCGAAGGGATCAAAACTGCTGCCAAATTCGTGAGTCTGAAATTCTGTCGCTGCCACATCACTAACAGGGGCTAAGGTCTGGGACAAGGTTCGTCAAGGAGCATCGGGGGATCAGCCAGTGTGTAAATGGGTGGATCATTTAAACTCTGCATGTGGTTTCCTAGGCTGGTAACGTCATAAAGACCGTGGGCAAAGTTGCAACCAAGGTGGCGACTGTGGTTGCGTCCAACGTGGCCGGAGTGTTCGGCGGACCGGCAGGTACGTCAGGACAACAGGCTGCATGAGCGAAAAATGCTTCATATTTACAGCCTGATTAATCAACCTCTGGTCCTTTTGGAACTTGAACAACCACAGCGAAGGCCGCCGTTAGTGCTGGTATGACATTTGTCGGTGACTTCGCCTGGGGCATGGTCGATGGCAAGAACGCAAAGAGTCAGTGGGGGAATTTAGTTCCTTTTGTGAATCACTTTCTGACTGTCGAGGATGTTTTTTTTTTTTTTTACATACAGCTGCTGCGAAAGATGCCGGTATCAACGCTGCTTTTGCCGCAGCTGACGGACTTGCGCCGGGACTCGGTAATTTTCACAATCGATATTTACTCCCCTACCCCCACACACGCACACGTAGTTAACGCTGGAATGACAGGGACTGCCTTGAAAGCCGGAGGATTGGCTGCAAGGGCTGCAAGTAAGTTCCTCAAAGCGAATTTTTTTACGGACCTTTAACTCGTGTAAACTTTGGTGATTATCTTCGATTTCGCATACAATCTTGCGCACACAGCTAGTAAGATATTTCTATTATTCCTTTAACGCTCGGTCTTACTTTGGCAATCTCTGTACTTACCAACTTAATTCGTAGAAGGGGCACAGGCATACCGTGCCGCAAAGGCGACGAAGAACATTGCGGGCAACGCAAGGCTTGGGTCAAAAGTTGCAGGTTTGTTTGTTGTCCGAAAGCACTTTCCCTGCTTAGTCGTCTCTAATGTCCTTCCTTCTTCCCCTCAAATCTTCCGTGGCTCAGGATGTAAGTCAACTCCTCACCGGGATCCATTCCAAATGTCCCAGCAGCAGCCCTACCCGTTCTTCGTTTCGCGCACATCCCCCTCTGACTGACTCACACAAAACCTATTCTGCCAGCCGTGAAGAACACGGCCCGCACTGCGGCGCGCGACCTCGCCAAGAAGGCCACAAACTGGCGGTCCTTGACGCAGCCGCGGCCAAAGGACGCACGCGGCATCGCCCGTCTGGCAAAGTCCACTGCAAAAAGTTCCCTTAAAGCCGAAGTCAAGCGCCAGGCAAAGAGCTTTGCAAAGGACCAGGCCGGGAAGGCCTTGAACAAGGTCCTGGGTGCCGCTGGGCTGCCGGGCCTGCCCCGGTTTGGCGGCGGCGGAAACCGCGGCGGCAGCCAGCGGTCGAAAGCGCAGCCGCGGCAGCAGCCAAGGCAGCAGTCGCGGCAGCAGCCAAGGCAGCAGTCGCGGCAGCAGCCACGGCAGCAGTCGCGGCAGCAGTCGCGACAGCAGCCAAGGCAACAGTCACGGCAGCAGTCACGGCAGCAGCCGCGACAGCAGCCAAGACAACAGTCGCGGCAGCAGCCAAAGCAGCAGTCGCGGCAGCAGGCACGGCAGCAGCCGCGACAGCAGCCAAAGCAGCAGTCGCGGCAACAGTCGAGGCCTCAGCCGCGTCAGCAGCAACGGGCCGCACCACCACGTCCGGCACCGCAGCGGCAGCAGGCGCGGGCCGCGCCACCGCGTGCTGCACCCCCCCGCGCAGCGCCGAAGCCGGCACCCCGTGCTGCACCGAATCCGGCACCCCGCGCTGCACCTAAGCCGGCACCCCGCGCGGCGGCGCCGAAGCCGGCTCCTCGGCCCGCGCCGGCACCGGCCAAGGGCAAGGCACGCCGGCTTCGTGTGGGACGCTTTTATGTGGCATGACGAGCGGCTATGGGACGCGGAAGTTAGCGTGCTCCCACCTATTCGTTCCGCCAGTCCGACAGGAATAAATTCGCCGCTACCCTGCCCCAGCCAACCATACTGCATTTCCCCGATGGTGTCCTTTTTTTTTCGTGTCGCCGTTGTTCGGTTGTGTTCCGTGAAGTGTTATAGCATCTCCCTCAGCCGTTTCCAAATTCACTGCTCCCCCGATTCCAGTGCCGTCTCACTTTTTGCAAAATATAACAAGCAATTGTTCGTTCCCCTAACCGCCGCTTCCCCCTACTGTTGTTACTGGCTTTCGAGTCTTGTCGACAAATACTATAAATTGGCATATTAAATTTGGTGTGATTTCCAGAGATTACCAAATTCTTCCACTCCGACCATATTTTGGCGGCTGCGGAGGCGGCGCAGTGAAACGGCCTACTGCGCCGGCTCGGTGGCTGTGGTGGCGACGCAGGGAAACAATCGAACAATAAATGGATTTGGAATATCCACCAACAACGACCACAAGCGCAGCAATGGGATCGCTGAAGATGCCAGCGCTCGGCGAGAACATCCAGCTGGGCATGCTCTACAGCTACAAGACCGCGACCTTTTACTCGGGCGCGTCGCCGTGGAGCAGCAACGTCGCCAACCCCACGGTTGACGCGCCACCCGAGATCGTGCAAAACGCCGAGTACAAGCTCTTCACGTCGCTCGACGAGGCGCGCAAGCACGTGGATCTTAGCGTCGAGGGCTCACTGGGTCTCGATCTTGGCATTGTGCAAGCCATGGGCTCGGCCGCATATCTGAGCAAGAATAAATCCACGGCGTACGAGGCTCGTGTGGACGTATCGTGCACGATTGTGCGGCGCACGCGCTGCATCCCGCAAGAGACGCTTGTAGAAATACAGGACCCCGAGCGGCTTGGCCCGCACAGTGCTCTACGCAAAACTGTTCATCGATGGCGACCACCGGCCCCTGAAGCGCCGACATCAGGGGCGTCAGGGCTAGATACAAGCCCATCGAATATTTTCAGATGCCGTCTCCCACGGTCACTACTGAAAGCTATATGTCGGTTAATGTTACCTCTCACTGTACCAATCATTTTGATAACCGAGCTCTGTTACACAGAGCAACACAAAGAATCTGCCAGATAGCTTGGTGTGAAACCAACTGTAGCAAGAAAGATGGCAACATGATTGTTACAGTGTGGGCTTACGGCCGTGGCTGTTTGATTCAATGTTTATTGACCCGTCCGTTCCTCCATCGGCCAGTTCTCAAACGCCATTGGACAAAGTGACGTATCCAGGGGAATAGGGCAAACCCCCCCACCCCCCTGGTACGAGACGCAAGGGTGTCAGTAAAGCCAATTTTTGGATGAAATGACTGTGGGTAACTGACTGTAAGTTGAGTTTATAGCATAGCTGTGCTGAAAGTTATCCAGTATCAAAAGCTCTTACACCTACAATCAGGTCAATTTCCCTCTAAAACCAGTACCATTCATGTGAAAACTCGAACGGCATAGACGTACTACAGTACTATTGAAATAACTGATATAAATGAAATCGGATAATGATTAGTTACTGTGTAACCGCACTCGCAAGTAGCTGGTAGAATGGCGCTGTATTCGGGACATGAGATCGAATGTGACAAAACAAAAACATAGATCCTCCAAAAATAACACAAAAAAAAAAACAAGAGTCGTGCGGCAGAGGAGTCTCTCGAGATCAATGCGATCATCTAAAACGCTGTGTAACGAGTATCCATAACTACCTGGATCCCCTCTTGACGGAAGTTGTCCAGCTCCTGGAAGGTGGATACGCCGTTTGCCTTGTTGGTGAGGGTCAGGATCTTCCCGCTGGAGGCTGCGTACTCGGGCCACTCTGGTGCGTCGGTCTCGCGGACCTCGTTGGGGTCAAGGGTCGCCGCGAACGAGACCCAGTAGGCGTTCATCTGTGACGCAAGCTCGAGGTTGAGAGTGGCGTTTCCAAGAGGGTTGCGAGAAGTGGCCTGCGGGTTGCGGAAGACGAAGGGGAGCTCCGCGGCGTGGGTCGCTCCGGTGGTGATAGCCATGCCTTCGGCGAGCTGGTCAAAGCGGCCGGCGTAGACCTTGCTTCCGACCTTTGCGGAGAAGACCTGACAAACCTCACGGCGGGGGCCGACCATCACGAGGTCGCCCGCGATGGCGAGGGAGCGACGGTCCATGGTGCCGGTGGAGAGGAGGCCGTCGCCGGCGGAAAATGGGCATCCGAGGCCGGGGACGTTAGGGTATTCGGCGAGGATTGAGGCGAGGGCAGCGTCGGTGAGGGTGCCGAGGGGGAACGAGGAGTTGAGGGCGGAGGCGAGCGCGGTCTCGTTGTTGATGCCGGTGGTTCCAAAGTTGGTGCCTTCGTCGCTGTTTGCGGTGATGAGGAGCGGGACGTTTTCCACGAAGGCGCCTGTTCGGAAAGAGACCTGGAGGTCGGTCATGACCATGTCGCCGTCGACGGTAGGGGTGTACGAGTCCGTCCTGTTCGTGTTGGAGGCGATAACCGCTTTGATTATGGTCGCGAACGAGACCTGGCGGGCACAGGCAATGGCCGCGGCCCCTCCCTGCGTACAGCCGGCCGACTCCATAAAGTAGTCCCAGCCCTCGTTGTTAAGGGCCAGGACGTCGGTCGTCTGCAGCTGAGTGGCCCAGTATCCAGACTCGGCGATAGCGCCGCGGAACAAGCCGTCGTTTCTCCCCCCGTAAGCAGCCAAATGGTGAAATACTGAGCCTGCGCCGGCAGATTCTCCCTGAACGATCACTTTTGAGGGGTCACCGCCGAAGTAACCAATGTTTTCTTGGATCCACTGCAGTGCGAGGCGCTTTATATAAGATTTATCCAACAAATTAGTTTGTTAGTCCGTGAGGTGCTCAATACTGACTCACCTGATCGTAGAGCCCGAGGTTCTGAATGTCCTCGGAAATGGCAGCGTCGCCATGTGGGAATCCAAGCCGACCCTTTCGATAATTGATAGAGGTGAAAATGACTGGCTGACCCAGCTCAACGGAGCGATCGACAATCCAAGACCCGTTGAAGCGATGGTCCGACGACCCACCGTAGACAAATCCACCGCCATGGAACCAAGTTATAACGGGGAGGTCGGCACCTTGTTCGTATCCGTGGGGCCTCACGACGTTGATGGTGAGACAATCCTCGCTCAAGGCGAAGGTGATGTAAGGCGGGTCGTAGTCGTCATTGTATCCGACGCCGTAACAGTGGTATCCGTAGCGCTTTGCAGGAAGTACTCCGGTCCAGCTGGTGTTGAGGCTTTGCGATCGAGCAAAACGAGGCGGAGGCGACTGGGCGTAGGGGATGCCCAAGAAGAGGTCTTGTGGGTGATTGACGGGGATGCCGCCGGGGTTGGCCGAGGCGGCGACGCCCGAGAGGTATACGCCCGCATAGGAGCCGTTCATCACGGCCACGGTGGGATCGGACGCGTAGACAACGGGCGGGTCAACCTTGTTGCCGGTGTTGGTGCAGCCGTCGCAGACCTCGGGGTTGGTCACGCCGTAGGTCGAGGCAGAGGTGGTGGCCGCGGATGTGGAGGTGGCGCTGGTGGTGGAAGCTACTGCCGCGGTCGAGGTCACCGAGGAAGTGCACCCCGAAATGGGCGACGCGGCAGCAAAGCATGGGAAGGAGGCGGCCGTAGCGAGGATGAGGGTGACGGCGGACGCGAGGGAGGTTCGACCTTGTGAGCGGCCACGCTCTTGGATTCCTTTGTGCATTCTCGTTCCTTGTAGCCGGTGATATGAGGATGTTTGAGAGATTGATATGTGGAGAGTAAAAGCAAGCGAGAGATTATGCGCCAGGGTGCGATTTCTTTTTATGGCATCGCGCCACGGAGATTCATCCGAACCCGATCGCGTGGCAACAGAAGATCTCGGCCCGACTCGGCGCCTGCACGTGCCCGCGTTGGTGTCCCGTGTGCTGTCGGCAATGCATGCTGCGTGATGCAAGACACACGATGCGGATGATGGCCAACACCACTATGTTCTCCTCCATTGCCTCTCATTCCTTCCCTCCCACTTTTACTCTCCTTTCATCACTCGAGATATTTGGCTGAATTGAAATTATTCACCGATTTCGTCTTCACGAAAATTTCGCTTGGCCATTTTCCCCCCCCCAAAGTTGTGACCATAATGTTGGCACCCACTACACCACCACCATTACCTTTGCCTCCGCCCGTGGGGGCGATTGAGGTTTCAAAAAATAGGAGCAAAAGGTCCGCGTGGAGGGTAGGAGCTACGCATAGATGGCAGCATCATTATGTGATAATTATCCTGACAAGGCATGACACCACAACAATACATAGGCCGCCAATAGTCTAAGATCTCCGGCGAATCTTCAAACACCTTTCATTGTCGCCGGAAGTCTTCGCCCTCTGTCGTGTCTGCAAGAAGTGGATGGCTGTTCTGGAGTCCGACTGGCTCTGCATGCGCCTGCTTGGCCCGTGTGCCGGCGAGGTCACTTGGTGCAAAGGCCTCGTGGAGCGCGACGGATATGAGGAGGACATTTGGGCAAACGACCTACCACCGTGCTGGCTCAGGCCAGTTGGCCGACGCCCTCTGGGACCTATTCGAGTTGGAATCGTGGAGGTCAGTCCTGGAGGCTGACGATGACGAGGTGGACGACGACTTGTAATCTACTGCGTTTAGTGAGTGCGTGATCGAACATGACTGATGGCGATGGAGATGTGGAAAAGTGAGCGCGGCGCCGAGCAGTCACGAGGATCAAGGATTGGACTGTTGCAAGAGCGGTGCTTGGTTTGAGCTGCTGAGGGATGTCGTATTTGTCGAGCATGTTTATCTCGGAGTACTACCAAACTCTCGAATAATCCACCTCGTGACATGATCGGATATCCAGCCCGAGATGACCCGTACTACCAAACGGATTTTGCCCCAGTTTTGTTCTCGAATAATCCACCTCGTGACATGATTCGTCATTTTTTCCACGAACGCAAGGTTGGACAGAATAATCACAAACCATTCCTTAAGTCTGTAGCGCACATCAGGTCAAACACGGCATCCGAGAACGCGTGAGCGTGCCACAACGCATGGCTTTCATGCCTAAGTGATCCCAGCAAAGATGAAAACATTGTCAACATTGTCGGTTCAAGTTACTAATTTAGACTATATCCTTCAAAAGATCGGATTGGTAGAGGTGTGTGAACCACTTTTTGTTAGCCTTTATTTTTTCTTGGTTATGTCACCACCAATCTTACGCTCAGTTCGGGTGGACGGTCGCGGCGCTCCTTGGCAATAATGATACAAACTGCTGAGATCAATTTTAGTTGCACCGCACTGAGCTTCAATCAAAGCGATTGAAGCGCGGCTGGGAAAGTCGTCGTATAATCTCCACGCCGTCCGACGGCAGCTTGATTGCGATTCTGAACGAATGGCCGACTCGCGACTTGAGTGTGTGCCCGGGGCATTTTTGTCAATCACGACAACTGCCCTCATACCAAATACTGCAGCGGTGTGCTTCCCGCCCATCTCTCACCGGAGCTTTCTGTACCTTTCGTTTCCAAATCTCTCACGTCGAAATCAGGGTTTTGCCTCGTTAGGTTTCGAAACATGCAGGTATAAACGCGAGGTATTCGGATGGAGCTTTGCCAGCTCGTTCGAAGGCTTCGCTATGGGCATATTTAGCGGGCTGCGAGCCACCAGCTGGAGGCAGAGAGTCGCCAATCAGTTGCCCACATTTGTTACTGGTTTCAAATGCAAATCTCTCTCTATCGCCGGACAACAGCCACAAGTCTTTCCGTAAGCAAGAGCGTTTGCGGCTGAAGCGGCGCGCCTAAGGTAGCACGCGGCCATGACACTTGTACGTCCTCTCCCAGCCTTGTAGTGGATATCCGCCATCCTTCCAGATGGACATTGAGGGGTAGCATGTTGCACGTGCTATTTCGGTATATCCACCTCATCAGAACTGGCATTGAGCCACATATCAACCTCGGCGCAGAATCGTGGAATGTGTGAAAATGGCGGGGGAGGTGTGATCGTCGAACGGGCAGCAGAATGGAAATAAATAGTATAATTCGAGTTTTCGGGCAAAGCTGGTCCTCCTTTCGTTTAGCTTGCAAACACACACACACGCACACACACACAC
>JADGKE010006472.1:0-17134 GCA_026954515.1 Cladochytrium tenue
ACCCACACCATCATAATCGGTCCGACCAGGCCGCCCCGCCCCCCCACTTCCCCCCCACCCGCGGGCTGGGGCGGGGCGGGACCGGCCCGGACCGCGCCGGCGACTGCGCAGAAATTCACTGTCAGCTTCGCCGAGTTCGAACTCAAATACTCTGTGTATCTGCGTGGTGGGTGTGTGTGCTTCGGAAGAGGATGACAGCGCCCGCCCAACCCCCAGTCTGGAGATAGTACCCATGCTGCGTCGCTTCAACATCCACCCATGCTAAATGATCACTTGTCCACCATAGATGTTCCTCAGACGCGGTCGCCTTCTAGCTCAGCGGTGGAAAAGCACTCCGAGACGGACAAGGGAGTTGCCTGCATCCCGTGGTTAGTGTATTGTTTGGACTGTTCCGGACCCGATCGTCCCTTGCCCGCAGGCACCCACGCGCTCCATCGCGACTTAGAAGTGATGCACTCCATATTTAAAGTACACCTTTCTGCATTTTAGGGCACTAAGTTCGACAGGCCGGCCGACGTTGGCGGACCTACGCGCTTATCTATCAGAGAAACTAAGCGACCATCCGTTCCTGTTTGAAACGCCGAGTCGCATTCGAAGTGCGCGTGCCCTCTCCATGAGCGAAGAATCCCGCCCAGCTGACACCATTGCGAGTCGCAGACTGATTAAGCTGGTTTCGCCAAAAGTAATCATTAGGCTCTCAGAATCAGCCAACAGCTGCGCGCCTGTCGCACTGCCGGCCCTTCTCGAAGATCGTATGTGCAACGTGGCCGATTGGATCCGTGCGGTATTAGGATGCCACAAATTTGATTTCTTAGTAATATACTGCAGGTGCTTCCACCTATGTCACCGGGTGCGATCGAGTTTCAACTTCCTAGGAAGGAGCCTATCTCTTTGACAAGCTCCATCAAAGCAATTTTGAAAAGCCTCAATCCCAATGCTCTGTCAGCTTCAACGAAAACATGTGTTGAACTAGAGTGCTCAGTCACTCGGTATGACGCCCGCTGTGTCGCTACGATAAGCATTCCAATTTCAAACTTAGAGGAAGTCACCTTCGCAAACCAAGTTTTGAATCTCAATCGACTGCAACTGGAGCTCGAAGCAGAAACCCTGCGTCTTGAAAAGGAGGGCCATCAAGCTCGGATAGACAAAGTAATAGATTTCGTAGATATTGGATTGACCATGTTCGAAAACATTTCGACCGCGGATGCTGAGGTCGATAGTTTCATGAGCGAATTGGGATCAGCTGGTGTCAGTCTGGATGCAATCTGCAACGCGCTGTCAATCTTGTCGGATCTGTCCAACATTGTTCCTCCTATTGGTGCCATATGCAATGTTATTTCGAAAGTTATCAACGTCGTAAAATGCATGAAAGATAATGAAAGCAAATATGCAGCTTTAAAAAAGGTTACTATTTTTTGACATTTACATCCATTTTTTTTCTCATCCCAATCAATAAGAATTGCAATTTGCTCGAGGCTGCCATTCAGATGCGCGTCGACGTATATTTTAGTGAGGATAGCGATTTCATAGTTACTAACGAGCTGTGTTTGAAAAACTATCGCCGCGTCATGCTGGATGCTATGTCTACATCAAACGAGATTTTCAACTATCTGCTCCGTAAATACAAGGCAGGCCTCTTAAAGAGAGTGGTAAGCAAAAGTCTGGATTATCTCTTGATCTGTGAACGTCTCACGTACAGTGCCATGAATATATAGGGGGAGGCACTTCGATCTAGCGATGAGACTGCCGGCTTGGAAAAAAAAATTGACTTCGCTATAAAATCCATACTTGCAATTGAACCTATTCACTACACAATCAATTTGGAGAGTGCCAGGATGTATCTTTCCAGCCAAGACGCGATCTCCTTCTGGAAGAAGTGTCGCTTCTCATTCACGGTGAATTCAGTTGAATTCGTCATAAAATTGCTTGCATATTTCGATGATTTGGCTCGATTTGGAGTTGGCCCAGAGGTTGGCAGCACTGGCTTCCGCCGCCGGCTTGAGAGGAAGCTTGATCGAAACGGTGATGGCTTTATTCATATCACAGAGTTCAGTGAGTGGATAAAGGACTCCGATATTGAGACTGCTTTGGTGGAGGAGTACGAACAGCAATCAGTAAGAGGCGAGTCACATGCACTTTATGAGGTGAATGAAGACAAAAGATCCACCTTGTCGCACCTACGTCCTTCTCCAGTCAACCTCTCTGGAGACCTCCAAAGTTTACTCGACGACCAGACCGGCGACACGCGGGAATGGATTATCGACTTCATTGAAGGATGGCTCAGGCACGAAGATGCGGCCGACAAAAAGCCATGCCTCCTCCTCTGCGCAGGTGCGGGCTTTGGAAAATCGGCAATTGCGGCAAAGACGATAGTATCCGCCAAAACTGGAAGCAACCGTCTTTACTTTTTTTTTAAAATTGACGACCAAAATGCAAGGAACCTTCTGTGCATGTGCCACACCCTACTGGACCAGCTCTATAGAGCGCTTGCCGGCGACTGGGACGCTAATTCAGTGAAGCTTGAAGAACTGGAGAGCCGTACCAGCAGGCTTGCTCCCGCTCAGTCGCTTGACTACTACAAAGAATGCTTCGATGTGCTTTTTTTGGACTTGTTCTCCGATGTGTTCGAAGTTATAGTAATCGATGCTCTCGACGAGTGTCCTTTGAACGAGCGTATGGTCTTCGTGGAGCTTTTAAATTACGCATTTGCAAATTACGCACTTGCAAAGAAAAACTCGATGTTCATACTCACCAGCCGACCGAGCGAGGCCATATCGCTTCGCACACCTTCGTCTTCGCTCGGCCTTCTTGAAGAATCGCCCGAGGTCTCAACTGTAATGCTGTCCAGATCAAGGGGCGGATTCAGTATGAGGCGGCGGCGTCAATCCAGCTGGGTGGAAAACTTTGAGATGTCCATTGACGAAAAGAATACGGAGGATCTTCGCCAGTATCTCGATTCAACTCTTTCCCACATAACGGAGTATGAGACCAACCTACTCGTCAAAAATTCGGGTGGAAACATTCTTTGGCTGAAGCTGGCGGTCAATATCGTACGCGACAGACCCAATGAGCAGATCAAATATCTAGCCTTAACGTCGCTGCGTCGCAGCCTTGAGGATCTTTATATATTTTCATTCTCGAATGCTACTCGGGCTTTTGCTTCCCTGTATAGGTCGCGCGAGAAGGCAAAGCTAAGCACCTTGCTGTCCGTGGTTCTCTGCGCCGTCGAGCCACTCTCTCAAAAGGAACTTTGTTTCGTTCTTTCTATGAATGACCCACGGAGAACCGTGCTTTCAGGAAAAGCGGCATACTCAAAGGGCGAAGTTGCCAAATGTGACGAGTTCGACCAGCTTCTTGTTTTTCCTCTCTATCGCCTTCTTGTTCGTACAAACGCGTTTGGTCATGTCCTTGCAGGGCACAAATCGCTTCGAGACTCAATTGATCTTGCCCATATGCAAAAACTTGTGGATACTACCGAAGGCAACGCTGCGATCCTTCGAAGCTGCATATGGGCACTCAATGACGTAACAGAGGATTTATTATCCAAGACACAGATAGATTCCGGAGTGCACGTTGGAAGATGGTCCACAAAGCGTCGCCAATCCGAGGACTACTTCGTGATATATGCCGCTTTACACTGGCACGTCCACCTAGCAGCGCTGCTTCGAAACTCAAAGGCGAAATCCGCCTTGGAACCGCTGATTGAAGAATTACAGAAGTTTATTACCTCCGAGAAAGCAATTTACTGGGTCCATATGCTCGCGAGCCTGCAATCACTTGACAGTGGACGGTCTGCTCTAGACCTCCTCATAGACAATGCCACAAACCTCGGTACAAGCAATCTATCCGTCCTCGCGCTCCATCTAAAAAACATGATCGACAAGTTTTCAGAATTACTTCTCCGAAACCCTGATGAGATCTTTTCTTCTGTCGCCGTATTCTGTCTTCACGACAAGTATCTGCGGAGCTACTTTCTCCCAGACAGCCGCCGCGTCGTGCTGAGTAATGAAGGGTTCGCCGCCTGCTGGGATCGAGAGCTGTCAGCTCGTAAGACAGACGTAAAACACGGGTTGCTTGCACACGGTGCTCGAGCGCTCTGCGAATCGGGGTCTTGGTTGATAGCTGGGATCAGACATGACAGGGAGGTGCTCGTGGAGTGGGATTTCCATCGTAATGATGCGGTGGAAGCGGAGGTGGACCGTTCTCATGGCTTTCTAGAGGATCTCCTTGCAGTTGAGTACGAAGATTTGGATGGGAACAAACGAATATGCGCAGTCTCGGTATCGTACAAAGCCGAAACCCTCACGTTTTGGATGCCGAAGGAGACGAATGGCGTCTTCAAGCCTGCCACCACGAGTGCGCCGTCCTGCGTGTCAAACTTTCAAGACGGCGGCCGGCCGTTGCTGCTCGTAGGATGCGTGGACGGTCGTATTGACCTGTACACCATAGTCGGGCAGCAACCAGCAAAGATAGCTTCCCACTACGACGATGGTCAAGTAACTACTGTGACATCCACCTGTATTACCAGGGCTAGCCAGTCCGGGAAAAGTTACCTCGTCGCAGCATCGCATGCCAATGGACGCGTCACGATTTGCACATTTCACGAGGGCAAGGGGGGCAATTGGTCGGTCGACCCAGTCGGAAATGGAGAAGTATGGGATGAGCTTCGGAGCCTGTCCGGAATCAGCCGGCTCTGCCTGCACTCGGCCGGCAACCGACTAATAATAGCTTACATCCAAGGGGCCAGCCTAGCCGTCCGTGAAGTCTCTGCGCGATCTCCAAGAGCCATCGGTGACACGCGAACCTTCGGTGACATTTTGTCCGGCCAGGGGTTCCAATTGCCGATCCATGAGCATTTCAGCTTCCGGCCAATGAAGGTTTCGGAGGACGGGAATATCGTTGCCCTATGCACCAAGGCGAATTTCTTCATATGCGACCTCGCTGAGAGCCGCGTCAGGAATTTCGCGCATGGGCGGGGCGACGAAGTCCGCCTTCCATGGTGCATCACCTCCTTTAGAGGAAATCCCTATCTACTGGTCGCGGGCGGCATTCTCGCCGGTGTGACCATTTACGACCTGAAACTATTCAAAATGTCGAGCCACCTTTGCGAGTATACATTTCGCGATCTTGCTCTAACGGAACGGATGACACTGATCGGTCTTACCGAGGACACGGTCGTGTCGTGGGGCATTTTTGGACCAATGTCGTCGTCAGAGCACTGGATCGATTTCGAAGGCCACTCCCAGGTTAAGAACTCTGCTATGAAGATAGTGGACTTCGCAATCTCTCAGGCTGGATTCGCCGTGGTTATCTCAAATTACCCCGACCAGGAGGGCAACGAGTGCCAGCTCTACAATCTTGACTCCACCGGCGTCAAGTGGCTGTCCAACCTTATAGTACCAGTACCGGGCTATCCAGATATGGTCTTTCTTGGAAGCAATGGAACCTCCATCATACTCGCATGCCCGCCATCCTCATACGTCTCGTGGTGGGATTTGCAGGCCACAGACTCACCGAATTTCCTCGGCGTAAGAAAAGGCATGGTTATCGGCGAAGATGAAGTCCTTGTCTCAAGCAGCGACCAAGCTTTTGTGCAGTTGACAGTTAAGGATCGAAAAAATTTGTCCCCGAAAGACCAGCACGAGGGATGTGTTTTTGCATCCATGAAGGTCTGCGGCCATGGGTTTAATGTACGTGCATTTTCGCTGGAGCCCATATTTATAAACTCTAGGTTCCCCCGTCGGATATTCACAGCGTTCACATTAAAATAGGCTACGATGATAAAGACAGCAATAAAAGTCCGCGTGGATTTGCTGATACCATCGAATTTCCAGAAGAACCGAGTGATGACGATTCCTACATCGGCCTCTCGTTGGCCGAGGAATCAATTGGGACCCAAAAGGTAAAGAAGGAAATGAGTACGGGAGGGGGATTTGCAACGTAACCCTCATCTATATACCGATCCAGAAACCTGCCGGTCCAGCCTACACAGTTTACCTTCCTTCCGCTGCCTATATTCAAGACACTTGCATGGCTACCTGCATAGTCAAGACGTTCGACTCTTGCGTCCTCGTTGGAGCCGCAGGATTAATCTTGTTCGCAGTAGACCTTCATACCGGCGACCTCCTCGACACCGTAACAATAGCCGCACCGGTGCAGACCCTGGCCGTCGATGCCACCGATGATGGCGAGGGGGCCGTCATGGTCTTCTTCCAGGACGCTCACAAAGACCTCTGCCACGCGCGTCTACAGAAAGGTGCCTACGGGCGACCCGTCGCCTCCCTCGTTCGCTGCGAGCAGGAACTCGAGTCGCTGAGGCTCGAGAGGCACGGCGGGCTACTTCTCGGGACATCGGCATCGAAAAAGCCAGGCCTATTTTCCATTCATGTCTGGAGGGTCGACCATGGGAAGGACGGATGCGGCTTGACCGCTTTGATCGGCCCAGACACACAGACGCCACATCGCCTGCGCCGCGGCCTGCCCAGTGTTTCCTCACAGCATCCTGTTGGAGGCCCGGCCGGCGACACCTTTTTTGGCGAACCTGACGTCTCGGACTGGAGCTTCGCTGAGAGCTATGGCCGCCCGTCGCTTCTGACTTTTAACAAGGACAGCGGGGAGATCTTTGTGTTTGACCTGGAGTCGCTACCGGTCGTTTCAAGGCACGTGCTGACGGTCCCAGCCTCGGTCCGCGTAAATTGTCGCCGGTCGAAGTCCGGAAAGACTGTGTTTTACGACGGCCGTTTTATTGTGCTTCTGGTACCGACCTCCAATGGAAGCCCTTTTGTGAGGCTTGAACTTCCGGGTTTATTTCATACACTTTCATGAAGAAACACGTAAACTCTCTACAAATTTAAGCAGTCATCCCCAGACAACCATCTCTATACTTCCGTTCCACCTAGCCTTCGATCCCCAAAATAATTGTCAACAGGAAGAGAAACGGCGTTTTAAAAAAAAAAACAACACGGTAGTTACTGCTGTTTGCATGCTGCCTTGTGTGATGGCCAATGCTTCACTTGACAGTCCCGCCCGCAGTACGCGACAGCGCTACAGCGATTACAAACTTTGACCGAATCGACGACCTTGCCGCACGAGGCACATTCGAGGAGCTTTAGCAGCGATTTCACCTTAACGAGAGAGGCCTGAAGTATACGCTGCTCTGAAAGTGCGACCGTGATGGCGCCGTAGGCGTCGGTTCCTGGAGCGTGGACTTTGTTCTCCAGCATGGCGACCAGAGCGTCGGCAGAATATGCAAACTCGGCCAATGTTCCCGAGAAAGATTCCTCCAGAACCGAAAGGATCACGCGCTCGCCGCTGACCGACAGGCGCTTCGTAGCGGGCGGCTGGCTCCCTAATGCCGCGTGGATATCATCGGGACCCATCCGCTGAATGCGAAGGTACTGCAGTACTTGGTCCGGAAGTGGCTGCGACAATGACAAAGGGATCGTCACATGGGCGTTAAGGCCAGCGCGTTCAAATAGAGTGGACTTCTTGTCATAGAGCGGCGCACTGGGGTCCGTGTAAAGCACCAGGTCGTATGTATCGTAGGGATTTTCAGGAACAACAAAGCCATACAGCCGCAAAAGCTTTGAGTTTCCAGCTGGCCCGTAATTTATGAAGATCTGAAGAAATCATTCAGGACTCTACATGCATGCGGGGAGGAGGAGGGGCAGAACTTTAATATACCTGGTCGCCCTTCCGGTAATCCTTCCCGGAAATAATCTTCACACTGCCGGTGGATGGATCGTAAGCATGGCATTGAGGGACCGAGAAGGAGTGGTTGGCCATGTCGAGGTAGGGGGCGATGACGCGAAGGTTGGTGCCAGATGATTCCACCTGGAAGTCCATCGCGCGGCTCCAGACAGTAAACAGTGCCCACGTGTACTCCTCCAGGGTGAAGCGTTCCGGTGGGAAAACTTCAGGGTTCGGCGAGAATAGGGCGGCGGCGACGCGGGCGTAGTCAGTGGCAATCTGGTCTCGCAACCGGAGTCAGGGCGTACAGCGATGAGCCTTCGCACAGACGAAGCGCCGAGTCGCCAAAAAATACCGAGGCGGAATAAGAGCGCGGGATACCAGTAGCGACGTGGGTGCGGCGCGGTGACGCCGGAGGAAGGCTGCAGGCCGGCGACAGCTTGACGAATAGCAGGAACACGGCGAGTGTGGCATCGTCATCGGCATCTGCCCCGAGGGCGGCGGCGACGGGGGCGGCTCGTAGCAGCGGCGCCAGTACCGGATCGGAGCGGGCGGCAGCGGCGGACCACAGCAGGTCGCGTGGGCAGGTCAACACATCCTCGCCGGCGATGAAGGCGCGGGCGGCGCGCAGGCCACGTCGAAGTTGGCAACTACGGCGCCCTTGCGCCCGATTACGGCATTCCCTGACATGTCTGATGTTGAGGAGAAACGTTTTGTGCCGGTTTGTCGATATATTTTGTGACAAGCCTTGATGGACCCGCCTGTCCCGCCGATCAACGCTTCACCGCCGGCGCCGCTAACCGGTGCTCCGCCCGGCGCTCCGCCGGGTGCATCCGCTGCTGCAGCAGCCGCAACCGCTCGCGCCGCCGCTTCCGCTGTCGGCCACCTTGCACGCATTCTCGCCCTGCCTCTACCTGCGGTCATCGCCGTCGATGAAGGTGATGGCGAGGTCGATGCAGCCTTGGATCCTCGTGCTGCTTCCCGCGTCGACCCGCTCGGTCGTACCCGCGCATACGTGACTGCCGCAAGTGTGAGTGTAAAAGGATGGACGTAATTGGATGTTACGGAGTCGGTAGTATATGTCGATGATGTAGAGAAGTTGGGATGCGAGGGGATAAGTCTTTTTGGTTTGCCACATTCCCTCCTGTCGCCACCGCAACCTACACCATATAACACTCTTTCCGCCTCCGCTCTCACACCGTCACTGGTTAAAAATTCGTATAATTGCTCTTAGAATGGCCTAGCCGCCCTCCTACCGACACTCGATAAAGCTGTCGCAGACTCCCAGCCCGCCGCACTTCAGCCATCGCTGTCGAATCCCACACCAACATTGCAGCTGCCTATCCCTTCAACCAACCTCTGTGCCGTGCTTTCTGCAGCAACAGCCCTGCGTGCCGCCCTCCTTCGCCCCGCCCGTGCAGCACGCCGAACTTGCCCCGCTGCCTTTCCCGGCGCCACTCGGCTTCGATGCACCGCCGAGCGCTGTCTAGCTGCCACTCCTGTCGCCCGCAGGCGCGTGCTCGTGGCAACCGATGCACTGGCCGTCGCTTTCGCTGCCTTGGTGATAGTCTAGCCCTACTTGCTCTCCTCACCACATTTCTACCTCATCCTCCATTTTAGTCACTCTCTCCCCACCTCGGGTACCTAAGGGTTCCTATTGGCATAGGCACGCTCTGCAAAAATCATCTCCCTAATTTATCCCCTCCCTCCTCCCTCTCATTCTGGCTGTCCGTCCTACCGTAAAGCTTGTCCTTTGACCTTATCTCTCTCTACTTTCCCCCTCCCCCCGTCCTGTCGATTACGATCACCACAACCTCCACCAACCGCATAACCTCCCTGATCCGCACAATAGTTACCCGAGCTTGCACTCGCTGCTGTGAACGCTGCCTACACGGCCGCCGCAGCGTGCTTGGACCGTAAAGAGTCTCCACCGACTCTTGCACGCTCCTCCGTGTCGACTCAATTGGACGCGTGCCCGCCTGGTAAACGATCAATTCACTTTCCCCTTTGTCATCCTCTTTCGCTATTAAACCTTCTGCCTATATATATTTTTGTACCTATCCCAAGCTCCTCGTCTGCCCTCCGCCTGTCCTCTCTCCGCCTCGCTCGATGTATTGCAACGTACCGACTCAACTAATTGCAGACACCTTGAATGACCACATCTCTCGTCCCCCCGCCAACCCTGTTGGAAACTTCTACCCGTTCGAGTTTCACAGAAGACACCAATCCCGGAAATGACGTGGATATGTTTTTTGCTCGCGGCGAGCGGCTGGCTTCGGGATTCTGCGCGCCGCCAGACTACACCGCCGCAGCGGCTGCGTTTGAGGTTTGTGTCAACCGAGAGGCAAGAGTGGAATAATTATGTTACAACTCCCCCCCCATCTACCCAGCTTCTCGTCGACTACACCGACACCTCTCACAATGCCACCGCCTTTCGTGTCTTTCTCTTCACCGCCGTGCACGCGCTAATAATCTTAATCTTATCTCTCTGGGTAATGCGTCTCACTGCGATCAGACCGGCGCCAAAGCAGGACACACAGAAGCGATGAATGCCCTATCTATTTTACTTGAAGACGGGCGCGGTGTTAAGAGGGATATCCTTGCTGCCATGCATTGGTAAAATAGTCACACACTCACACACACTCACCCAATCACTCACTCACACGCGGGCTCTATATTTCCATACTTCTTATTACCTCCAAGCTTCACTCTCAATTAAACACTACCGCCCCCCTTCATGTCCTCACACTTTTTCATTCTGGTCGCACGGACAGGGCTAAGGAGGCCGCGACCCTTGGCAACACCGAAGCCATGACCCGCCTCGCCCGCCTGCTCCTGGCTGCGGGCGACTCCACCGCAGCGACGGATTGGTGCCAACGTGCCGCTGACCTTGCCCACCCACCGGCTATGACCCTGCTTGCTGTTATTCTTCTTGCAGGCACCGGCCCGTCCACAACGTCAGATCCCGACACCGCCGTACGCTACCTTTCCGCCGCCGCAGACCTTGGCCACGTCCCCGCGATGAATGCACTCGCTGCCTGCCTGTACGCTGGCTTGCCAGACCGTAAGAGAGACTGCTCCGAGGCCGTTCTCTGGTTCCGCCGCGCCGCAGACCTGGTCAGTTCGAACTAATTTCTTCCTCAGCTCTAACTCTCCATTCGTCGTCTCTACTTCCACCCTACTCTACCATTTCCATATCGTCATTGTCTTATGTGTCTTCACTTGCCCCCCCTCACTGCGGGGGCTGTTTATATCCTCCGACATATTGGGCTTCCAGGGCGACGCCAGCGCCTTGAACAATCTAGGGATCTGCCACGAAGAGGGCCTAGGCGTGCCACGCGACCTGGCCGTGGCAAAGTCTCTCTACCGTGCCGCCGCCGACGCAGGTCACCCCGGCGGTACAAACAACCTCGCATATATGCTGATGCTAGAAGTGAGAACCGCATTCGAACATACGTGGCAATTCTGCCGAACGCGACATTCACTGTGAACTATATATGTACCAAACTTTCAGGAAGAGTGGGTCGAGGCACTTAAGCTTCTGCACTTAGCTTGGTCATTAGGAAGGTTTGTGGGAAGCTTCATAAACCTTCTTCCCGCCCACTCTTCCTATTCATCCTTCTTCTCTCTCTCTGACCACCTTGCCTCCTTCCTTTACGGTTGCAATGGGGCAACCTGAAAACAGCGCTGACGCGGCCTTTAACATCGGGACACTTCACGAGTCCGGTTGCAGAGACGCTGCCGGGCCCCTTCTTGATGCAAATATTGACCTCGCTATTCGTTGGTACTTAGAAGCCTCTAATTTGGTAAGCCTCAAGTTCAATGGCACAGCTTGTATATCTGATGTTTAAGCAACAATTCCACTGCCGTAATCCTTAAGTATCTTGTGTTATATATTGATGCTACGTGTTTCTTAATCTCGAATCATTAACCTTCTCCACCTCCTTTTCCTCTCAACCAACCAACAATCATAGGGGTCGACAAAGGCACAAGTCCGCCTCGGAGGCTATCTTGCACAAACCGGCCCACATCACGACGAGGCGGCTGCAGCGGCACTCCTTGGCGCCGCCGCCGACACCGGGAACCCCGATGCGCAGGTTCTTCTCGCGCAGCTGGTCGCTGCCGGTGCCGCCGGCTCCCCGCCTCGTCCAGCAGATGCCTGCGCCCTACTCCGCCGCGCAACTGAGGCCGGGCATCCGCTCGCCGCGTTTCGCCTTGCTGCCTGCTACGAAGCTGGCGTCGGCGCGCCAAAAGACCGCGCTCTTGCTTTCCGACTGCTGGAAGAGGTACGGCTACCCGTGGGTGCGGTGATATTACGTAGAGTGTAACCACCCCCATCATTGTCCTCCCTCCCTCATCCCCTCCCGGCTTTCCTACCTGCTAAATTTCCAATGCAGAGCGAGCGGCTGGGGTGCACCGAAGCGAGAGACCGCCTCTACCTCCTGCGATCGCTTCAAGGCGACCAGCAGCCGCTACCGCAATTTGTGGGCGTTGCTTCATAAGCCTTACAGCTGCAGGAGAGCGGGTCGATGCGCTTGGGGTGTCGGGAACGAGATGTGGAGGGCGCGGCCGTGGGTGGTTTAAACGGAAAAGTTATAAATAATTAGACGCTGGTGGGCGCTGCCGCTTTCCCAGCCGCCGTATCCACCGACCACCGTCACCCCTCCGTCCGGGACTTTCCCCACGAGCGCAAAGCCGCTCGTACCCCGTCTCTGCTGTTATCACGCCGATCCGGCCGTATACTTGCCTGCCTGCTGTTGTAGCTAGTCCAAGATGGACGGCGGCGGCGGCAGTGGTGGCGGCGGCGGCCTCGGCAGCCTCTTCCGGGCCGCCACCCGGCGCGATCGCTCCAAGCCGCGACTGGAGCGCGACCTC
This sequence comes from Cladochytrium tenue, assembly GCA_026954515.1. Lineage (NCBI taxonomy): Eukaryota > Fungi > Chytridiomycota > Chytridiomycetes > Cladochytriales > Cladochytriaceae > Cladochytrium > Cladochytrium tenue. The sequence continues at coordinate 12,565 of JADGKE010006472.1, forward strand.
TCCCGCGACGTGCTGATGCGTGACCGCCACAACGACCGGGACACTGCTGACGCCGCTGTCGCCTCTGCCTCACGCCTTGATCAATCAGCGTCGTCACCTTCAACCGGCTCCTCCTCATCTGCCGCCGGCCCTACTCGCATTAACCGCACCGCTGACGGCTTCTTTGCCGCCCCCACCGCCGCCGCCGCTTCTTCATCCCCTTCTACCCCTTCCCCACCTCCACCGTCATCTTCCTCAACTTCTCGCCCTGGCGCCACGGCATTCGCGCTTGCTGGTGAGGAGGACGTCCTCACCGCCAACGGCGAGGCCGTCTCCTTGGCTCGTGGGCCGTCTTTAGCACGCGTGCGACGCATGCCCACGCAGGGCCATGCCGCACACGACTACCACGACGAACCATCGCCGCTGGGCGGTCTCCGGCGACAAGATACTACCACTCGCGCACGCAACAACCTGCCGGCTGGGCCTGCGACCCCACCTGCCGTCGCTCGCGCCTTGAGGGACACCGACGGCTATTTTCCCACCGGCGCCTCCCAAGATTCCTCGCTGGCGCGTGAGGCTCCTGTGTCGTCGAACCGCGAACGCGACACTGAGCGTGAAGTCCGCGATCGCTTCACTGACCGCGATCGTGGCCACTCCGTTCGCGACAGAGACCGGGATAAGGTCGACTACGACCGAGAGCGCGATCGAAACTGGAGTGATCGAGACAGAGACCGGGATCGAGAGCGTGACCAACGGAAGGAACGTGACCGTGACCGTGACCGTGACCGAGAGCGTGGTGACCGAGATCAACTAAGGGACCGAGACCGAGACCGTGATCGTGACCAGCGAGATGGCGGCCAGCCAAGGGACCGCGACCGCGAACGGGAACGCGACCGCGCCGGAGCCCTCGGGTCCGACCGCGATGACGACAGAATTCGCCGAGGCGATGACGATTCCTATAGCCGACCAGCTGCTCTTCAGCGGAAGGACTCGGCCCGAGCGCCGCGCACTCGAAAGATCATCGACGACGCCCTTGATGGCAATCACCGGCCGGGCGGGGGGCTGACCCGCGCCGCGACCACGAGCCGCCTTGCTGAGCACCATTCGCGCCCCTCCGGTGAGAGGTCACCTCTGCTGGCTGAGACCGTTGCGCGCGACAGACGCGATCGCCTGCATCAGCTTCGCAACCATTCAGAACCACTCGCCTCTGACGAAGGCACTGAGACTGACGGCGCTGCTACTCGCGCTTCACCCGATACAGCTGCATCCGCGTATGACGACATGCTAAAGTCACTCGACGGCGTCAAACCGGCGTCTTCTCCACTTTCCTCGTCCCCGGCGGCGTCGTCCCGCCCACTTGTGGACGGTCGCGATCGCGCTAGGGACGTGCGAGCTGACAGAAGTGATCGTGACCGCGAGCGTGCCCGACATCCGCGCGATGCCGGCGCCCATACCGACCGCGACATGCCAGCGGCTGGCTCTACGCGGTATGACGGGAGCGGCGCGGGGGAAGCTGCTACCTCGGCCAGAGCAAACAATAGCCCTCTCGCAGGCGATATCACGACCCGCAATCCACTTCCCGCCGCCTCGGTCCTTGAGGAAGATATTCCACCAGCGTCCCCTTCTCCTTCGCTTGCCGCCCGTCAAATGGCCCGTGGCGCAACCGACCCCAAACCGGTCGGCCATTCTCCGTTCCGTCGGTCTCCACAAGGCGGCACCGACGACGTGCCTCATGGTGGCGCAGGAAGCGGTGGAGACCACTCGTCTCGCGAGGCCGATGTGCGTGCGCGCGACAGGGAGGCTGAGCGCGCCGCTCGGAGGGCGGAGCGCGAGCGGGATCGCGAAAAGGACCGCGACGGGAACCTCGGCCGTGAACGTGACCGCGACCGCGACCGTGAACGTGACCGAGAACGGGAACGTGACCGGCAACGCCAGCGTCGGGACCCTAACCGTGACCGCGAGCCAGCCGAGCAGCCCGCCAGGCTACAGGAACATGCCAGCAGGCGCCACAATGAGCAAGCCAGCGACGGCAGGCTGGCCAGAGGGATGCAGGACGAGACGGCGGCAGCACCAGCCCCAGGAGATCCCAACCCCGACGATCCTCCTCGCAGCCCGACCCAGGAGGCTGCTCTGCGCGAGCTCAACGAACAGATGCGGCGCGAGGAGGAGGCTGAGCTTGTCGCTCGGCAGCGTGAGCGCAGGGAAGCCTTGCGCCGAGACGTAGAGCGCGAGGACGCCGAGCGGAGGATCGAGCGAATGGAGGCTAGGATTTCGGGGGAGGAGGGCGCATTCGTCAAACCAGTGCAGGGCGAGGCGGTAGGTTGCGCCTTTTTGAATTTCTGCTGCCGCACCCGCCCTTCCCAGTTATTTTTTTTCTGTTTTATTCGACCAGAAACCTCCGTGCTGTTACAGTTCTCACCAGAATTCACCTCTACGCGATATCTTCACCTTCATACTTCCTTCCCTTCATCGACTTTCGTACAGGCAGTTGTTCCACAGTTCGTCGACGATCTAGTTCAGACTCTCAATCAGGACATGACGATGGCGCCTACCCCCGACGACTTCTCTGCCCCAGACGGTTTCGCCATCTACCAACGTACTATCCATGCCCCTCTGCAGCAGGTCATCGGAGACCTCCTTACGGAGCGTTTCGTGGAAGGTCCGCGGCGCCAAGCGGCTGCAGCATCAGCGGCGGCCGCCGCCGCTGCCGCCCCACCGCCCGCGGCGCAGTCCACCGCCCTGCCCATTTTCTTGAAGGTTGTCTCGGCAGAAGGACTAAAGGCAAAGGACCCGCAGGCCGTCCGCGAGCTCCACTGCCGCATCGAAGTCGGCAACAACCCGGACGACGGCAGCTACACGCGCCCGCCAGCCGGCACGGTCACCGAGAAGTTCTTTACCGAAGCCGTGCGCGCGTCGACAACACCAGTCTGGAACCAGCACCAGCGGCTCGAGCCGCGCTCGCGCGCCGACCGCCTCATCATCAGCGTCTGGGACGTGGCAAAGAAGGACTTTCTTGGAATGGTGAAGCTCGCCATCGCCGATATGGTCGAGGAGTCCGAGGACGCTGGCTACGTTAGCAAGTGGTACGAGCTGGCCCCGCGCGAGGGGAGGCGCAAGGACAAGTACGTCGGCGGCGAACTGCTTGTCGAGTTTGAATTCCGCCCAAACCAGGTGGCCTCCTCTCTCGATTTTTTTTGAGAGCCCCCTCTACCCTCCCACCTCTTTCCGTTCAATTCAGTGAATTATTGACATTCCCGTCCCACAACCCCCACCGCATCTGTTTTTCCCTCCGCTGTCGTGGCCAAGCCCGCCGCCGGCGACAGAGACAACGGTTCCGCGCAAACAGAGGCCAGCTCTTTTCTCCAAAACGTCCACTCGCAGTTGATCCGATGCCGCATCAACTTCAAGGCGCTCTACCGGGTGCTGCTGCGCGCCACCCTTGACCTCGACATTCGCAACGCTCTCCAGGACCGCGGCCTCAATCGCCTCCCGGACAAGACCACCGACGTGCTCGGAGAAGAATCAAGGGCGTGCCTTCGCGCCTGCCGTGCTATATGGCTCATAGGCGAGGACCACCATTACGTGGTCCTCACCGCGCTGCTGTTCGACATGTACAAGAACTACCTTGTCCCTGTGGAGGCCTTGAGCCACTCGTTCGTGGCCATATACGACGGTATCAAATCTAATAAGTCTTGGCTGTCTCGCTTCGAGGTACGTACACTAATTTAACCTTTCTTCGTAATCGGCCCGCTTAATCTCGGCTGACTGGCACACATGGAAATCTCTAGCAACCGGGCCTGCTCGATCTTTGCGACGAGATGTACAATCATTACCGGTCGCAGGTTACTAACTACAAGGAGTTCTACCCGAAGAACAAACCATCGGGCGCTTTGGATAGCACCCTGTTCCTCTGGCGCATGCTGTACAAGAGCTCAATCTTCCGAGATGGGCATCCCGAACTGCCTGCTAGTTTCACAGAGCACTGCAAAAGTATTTTTACATGCCCTTCTGCACACCGCCCTCGCTTTTGTTTCGGTGCTACCTTCGTGTTCTAATCGCACCTTCAACCCAAAGCTCTTATGAAACAAGCCTGCGTGTCGCGCTACAAGAAGCTCCTAGAGCTCTCAGCCCCATTCGACAACTCGGACGTCGAGGCCGTGGTCGATGGCCTGGTCGCGTTGGCCGTTCTTCTCACGACTGAGATCGAACAGGACGCCCGGTACTTCAAAGTGTCCTTCAAGAATGACGTTGACGTGGTCCGCCTGACGTCTGAAAACTACCTCCGCGAGTTTGTGGCGACCCTCGAGGAACACCTGGACATGATCATCAGCGACGAATCAATCAAAAGTGCGAGCAAGGGAATTTTCACACTCTATCGAAACTTGAGGACAATGGATGAGAAGTACGGAAAGCTCGTCCCTGGGTAAGTTGGCAGAGTGGTTTGCCTCACTATCCCATGAATTTTCTACTCCTCCCTCCCCCCCCCCCGTCATTTTTTTTTATGAAACTGGTACACCGGTGCTCTAACTTTCTCGTCTTCATCCAGTGGTGCCTGTAGTCTCTGTTAGTCGTCCAGTGCTGCATCAACGGG
>JADGKE010006473.1:0-17088 GCA_026954515.1 Cladochytrium tenue
CCGCCCCCCCCCCCCCGAGGTTGGTGTCGCTGTTGAGGAGGGCACGGCAGCGGAAGGAGGCGTTGTTTGGTTAGTTCTGTGAGGTGCTTGTCCGGATCCGTGTCAAAAATTCTGCCCGTCCGGATCTTCAGTGATTTAAGGATTCGAGGAAGTACCCACGTGGTCATGGCCGGCATCCTGCAACCACGACACATTCCGCATCAATGCTGCGCTTTTCTGGTCGAACTGAGTCGTCGGACACACCGGCAATTGACAGTACACTTGCGTTCACGTGCCAATCGTGCATTCAAGATATAGCCTCGTTGATCCTTGCCCAGCTGGCGGTCCGATCCGATCTGGTATGTCAAGGATGCCATTAAGCAAGAAGTTCGACGCGGGCCGGGTGGACACCTAAACTACCAACGAAGGGCCTCTACTTCGTCTCGCCCAGTGCTCTGGCTGCCTCGATCCACGTATTCACGGAAATGCACTACGCATGCTCGTAGAATATAAATAAAATCAAAACGAACACTCAAACGGAAAGTTAAAGCAAAGCCATTTAAAAGGCCTGGATTCCGTTCTGCTAGATTGACGTCAAATTAGGTAAGAAAAAGAGCAACTCCAGAGCCTTCATGGGTTAACTCTAGTTACATGATGGCCGCTAAAACATGAAAAGGAAAACGATGGGCCGCCTAAACATGAAAGGAAAAGGCTGAAGCGACATGACAATCACAAAGCAGCAGAGCAGGTGTACAAGATTTCCGGCGTCCGCCGCGAGGGCGCCTGAAGTACAGTACGTTCAGTAATTCAGAAAGTACAAAGAACGCTGAACGTGGACTGACCGGCTGCACAAGGTTAGAAACGACGAATTATGAGAGCAGGATGTTCCACCTGAGCACCACCCGCTTGTTGCTAACCTACACGAACCGAAGTCATGCACCAATATGTGTTTGTTGGGTGGTTACAGCACACTGAAAGCGAAGTGCTGGCTATTAAGTGTGTCTGAGTGGTGATGGATATGGTGAGTGGCTGGATGGGGAGGTTGGATGGGGTAGTTGGATGGGCTTGGCTGGATGGGTCGGGGGTTGCACGTAAATGGCGACAATGCTTCTGTCAACAAGAACAGATCTCCTTCCGACTGTCCTCAATCAAGTCGGCCTTCGAACAGTGAGCCCCTCCCCCCACACGCCTCATTCGTCCCCGACTTACGGCTCCCATCGGCTTCCGCTACGGCGAAGTGCGGTGGAACCCATGCTGCTGATTCGTCCCCGACTTACGGCTCCCATCGGCTTCCGCTACGGCGAAGTGCGGTGGAACCCATGCGTCGAGCTGCTGCTGCCAGGCGCTGTCACGGAACCTCACGTCATCGACTATTCCAAATGCCTTTTCCAGATTCCCATTGATAACCAGCACCAACCGTCTACCTCGCCTCATTCATATTCGCCTCCTTTCCACCACACATATAGGGCCCAACCATCTTATCAATACAGCAATCAATCCTACGTACCGCGCCTCACCGTACTTGCCCTAAGCTTACTAGAAGTCCTCTCACAAGCGACCATCCACTCTCTTGCCTCCTCTGGAGCACAACCAGATTCTCAGGCCTGGGACGTCGCACAGCACCGCCACCGTACTGGTCACACAATAATGTCGCACAAGAAGCACAGCCACCGATGTATTTAAGCGACCTTCGATGCATCATCGAACCAATCTTCCGACGATGGCATCCCAAGGCTATTATTACAAAACGGAGTACCCGGCTGCTGTCTCCATTCAGCCCCCAGGCGCCCATGACGACCTTCTGTCTGCCCGCCGCAGCCGCCGTGCCGCCGTCCTGCTCGCTGTCGCCGCTGCCCTTGCCTTCGCCACACCGTTCGTACCCGACCACTTCTGGACTTATCGCACGGGCGGCGAACAGGTCACCGAATTGAACGCGAACGTTTACTACATCAACTGCCTCCCCTGGGGACGAAATGTTCAGTGCCTGCGCGACACAGCAAGTTGCTACCGTTACTACAGCCGGTTCGGATCCGCGTCTTTCTGCCGTGTCACCTACGGCCAGCTTTTCTTTGCAATCGTCGCTTTCGTGTCGGGAATTACTGCCGTGGCGATTACTGTTCGCTCAGCGGCCATCAGCCAGCAGACTTCCTTTAAATCTCCCCTCGTCGCCGCATATGTTTACATGATTCTACTCGTTGTTCTAGCAACTCTGACGGCAACTTCACTGGGCATATTCATCAATGATATTCTGACCTCCTCCTTGAGAGCCTACTTTACTCAGAGCATTCCCGCCCCATTTATTGGTTTCTTCCTGCCTCTTATAAGCATTGTCCTTGCGGCCATTGCAATTCACACACTTCGCCACAAATAAATCACTGATAGTGTTTTCGCCAAATAATACCCTTCTTTGTCCCAATATTGGGCAGGGACAAATGGTGGTGCAGCGTAGATGCATGACAATACGCGTCAGGGCGGTTGAGACATCACTTCTTAGTGCGCCATGGAAGCTTTTTAAGGAAAAGAGGAGTGATTCCTAGCTCAAGTGCTCTGTGTTCGAGGGTTAAGCCATCTTACCGCTCTTGGTTGATTCTATATCTTCATGAATGGCGAATTGGAGACCAGGCTATCATTCGAAAGTACGTAATCCTGCTTCCATACACACTGTCAATTCGCAGATCACCGCTGTCTCAGATGCTGCTGCCATTGTTCAGGTCCATCTCGGTGATTTTCTTCTGTGTAATATTGCAGATTGTCCTGAGAAGACACTGACTGCAACACACCACCAGCACAGCATGGATCTCGGTGGGGTTCTTCTGTCACATGATGGTAATATGTTTAGGTAGGGGGGGGATAGAAGGTGTGGCTGGATGGGGTGGCCGGATGGGGGTGGCTGGATGGGTCCAGGGATGAGCCCAAAATGTGACACACCCTCTCCAATCAAATCTTTATTTCAGACAGTAAGTCCCTCCCAGGCAACTCATAATTCTCTCAACCTGGCACGCGCCTCTATCATCGCTCATGGCCCCCATCTGCTTCCGCAACTGTGAGGCGCAGTGGGACCCGTGCGTCGAGCTGCTGGCGCCCTGCTCAGCCACACCAGCCCGTTGCGCGCCCTACGCCGTGACGCCGATACCCTGCGCATGATCATCAGCGCCTTCCGCGCCGCCCGCGTCCATATCTTTGACTGGACCCAGCACGGCGTCTGGCCCCGACTTCCCGCCGCCGCTTGTACGCGGGCGCCCGCTCTACGCTAAAGTCCGTGTCGGCTCCGGGTACTGGTCCGCAACCATCGACATGCTGAGTGGCACCGACTTCAACGCGCCGACTGGGATCGGGTTAAATATGCCCGCACTGTGGAATGGCCTGGCGGATTGGGCCGCAGAGAAGCACTATTATATAAAAAAAAAAAAGCTCCGGCGCTGGCGACACTCCCAGTGCCAACATCGACAGGCGGACCCTCGTCGCTAATCTGGGAGACCGCGTCGAGCCGTTCCATGTGAACATGCTTCCCATCATCATGGGCCAACACAGCTCGCTCCCGGACAAATGCAAGCGCTACTCGGATCTGATCAACCAATGCCTGCAACACTGCCCCGACGAGGTCGGAAAGGTCGGCTACTTGACTGTCCAGGAGTGTTGGGTCGAGCCCGGCGATTCGCAGCGCCGGCCCGGCGTGCACATCGAGTCACCGGTCTTCTTTGACGGCGACGGTGGTGTGTACGCTGGTGTATTGAAACCCATTTACAAATGGGGATTAGGGTATAGTAAGTCCTTGTCTGAGTTTAAGCAGTCCACATCCTCCTACACACCTTCCCCCGTCCCACCCCAACTCTCCCGATTCCATTTTCCTTACTCAATCATTACGCAAGGCCCATCTCACTCTATTGTTGCAAGGTCATAGTATGTGGTGCGTCAAGGGCGGCATTTTCCAAGCCTCCAACGTGCCCGACACCTGCCGCGTCTGGGACTGTGTCGTTCGCGACCACGCAGATATAGTCGGCCCACTTGGCAGCCTCGAGCACCTCCGCCACACACTCGACGCGGGCCCACATCGCGGAATCCACACCCTACCCATTGTGGATGCCGTCACCTTCAGCCGTAACGGCGAGAACCTGCTCGCCGACTGCCTCGCCTGGATGACCGACCGCACGCCGCACGAGTCACTGCCCGTGCAGCGCCGCGTGTTTCGCCAGTACTTTCGCCTCGTTACCAGCCAGGTCTCGGTCTGGTACGAGGACCACTCAACCCGTAACGACGAGTGCAGCGTCGCACCGCCCGACCAGGTTACTATCGTCGCCGGCGACAAGTTCCGCGCCGCCAGGGTCGAAAACGACTACGCACCGGAATTAGCCCCGGCCTCGTTTCTCTGAACTATCCGCATAGTTGGCCTCTTTTTCTGTCGGCTTTACCCCGTTCCGCCGATATCGACCCGTCTTACCGTCCTTTTCCCCCAAGTATTCTCCTCCTATTTCCTCGTATTGGCCGTCGTCGTCATGCTGTGGCTCTTCAAACGATTCTGTACATTCCCGTAGAACTCGCCCGAGGGTGGGTTATGAGGGATTGCGCCGTGTGTGGGGGATCAAACTTGTAAAGTCGTCTCACTCATGGCATCTGCCCACCGCACAGCAAAAACTGATTTGGCATGGAACGTCGCACAAGCACCGCCACCGTAGTGGTCACACAATAACGTCTCACACGACGCACAGCCACCATAGGATTTAAGGCGGCCAGCGGCAACACCTCCTCTGGAGGCTGCCACAGCGGCGGCCGCGGCGCTTGCCTCGACGAGGAGCGCCAACTCGGCAGTGCGGGCGAAGAAACTTTGTGGATATCTCAAATTCGACGATGTCACAATGCAGTACATGTATAACTGCAAACTGTATGAACTTTCTAATGACAACTTGTTTGAATTATTGGAAAATGAAAGGGAACATTTTTGCCAGTTTGAGTGAGGTGAATCTCGTGTAATTGATCCTAAGCATCAAAATAACGGAAATTTTCTATGAACGCAAACTGACTCTGAGACTCACCGGATGGGCTGGCTGGGCTGCTATTGAGATTGTTTTGTTGCTATGCACCAAAGAAAAAAGAAAGCGAAATTGCTATTCTTGCTGCCAGGGCCCCGGTTTGGCCGGACCCGTTAGGACTTAATGGACGGCGTTGCACCGACCTTTCGCACCCCTCTCTATAAACTGATGGACTGTGGGACTTGAGGGAGGGGAATAGGTCAACGTGACCGATCATGCAATCTGTCGACTAACATAGAAGCAGAGTTGGCTTAAATGCCCGGTGCACGAACCTTCCTTAATAACCAGCGAATAAGCCAGACTTTCTGTCGCTCTGCAAAATGCATCTGTGAGCAAATAGACCTTTTTTAGGGTCTTTGAACCGCATCAGAGCCGCTTTAATAAGAATTGACAATGGCAGGCGACTTCACTGGATGCTGATAAGAGTTGCGTGCAAAAAAAAAAAGCACCATCAAGTAAAGGAGGTGCAGCTGCTCAAGGAAAGAGTGGGGGGAAATTGAAAAGGGGGGGAGGGCATTGAAAGCCTCATGACGGGGCTCACTGTGCAAATGGGAAGTCTACCATAAACATTCATGGGAAATCCACAGCTCACAGGTCACAGCAGCACAACCAACAGGTGCAGAGTGGTGAAGAAAGATCTGAACAGTACAGATAAGGGAAGCAGAGAGGCGGGAGCGGCACGGCAGGCTGGAAGGATCCTGACATCAAACGTATGGGTTAGCAATGGCAATCTGTCGACGAGAACAGTGAGGGGGAGTCACCAAAACCGACGAAAGAAAAAAATTGGGTAGTAGCAAACAAGATACGGGCTCAGAATTAAAATGTAACGTCGTCTAAATGCCTCTGCAAGTACTGATATACTGTACTCCGCTTTGGAATTTCGCCGTACTTGAGTCCCACGTCGCGAGCGATGTACTCTGCGTCGTCCCTGGACAAGCGCACAGAGGCCAGATAGTCCAGAACTGCCTCGAGGACGTTTAACCGGTCATATTTAATCGCACAATAGAGCACATCAAAGAGGGCGAACATAAGGTCATGTCCGTCCTTCACGGCCGAGGCCAGCAATTGCACGACAACTTCGGCCTCGCCCGCGCCCGCGGCTGCCCCCAGGCACTGCTCGACAAAGATCCGAGGCGCAAGGAAGTTGTGTGCACCCACGCGCAGGTCCCGGGCAAGGGGCTTCGCACCGAGAGCGCAGAGCACCGGCACCATCCCTGCGAGGCGATCCCCACCCACGTCGAAGCGGCGAATGGTTTCTAGCGCACGGCGCCGCTGTCCGTATTCAGCGGCTGTCACGGCTCCGTACGTCTGGGGGATCGGCAGCAGGAACTCCCCCCGACCCTGCGGAAAATTCAGCCGATCGGCGTTGGAAGGGGGTCGATCAACGAGTATCTCGAGCGTGAGCAGAATGGGATCGGACAGCTCCTTTGTGACGAGCTCAGTGAACGCCGGCTGAGGAAGCGTCCATCCGCGAGAGTCACGAGGCAGCAGCGCGTGGAGCGCGCGTGGGCTACCAGCTGCAACTGCGCGGGATAGCGTGTCTTCGTGCAAGCCGCCGCACCAACTACGAGCGGTGTCGACGACGCTGCCTGCGTCCAGATCGACGGCCGTCTCTACAAGCGCGAGCACGGAATCCACGGCGTGCACGGCTTGCCGGTCGAGAGCTCCAAGGTACTCAGCAAACAGAGCCCCTTCGTCGTTTATAAGCACAAGCGTCAGAAAATTGTCAGTGAAAAGGTCGAGCTTCGGACCTCGCCAATCGTCCCGAGCGCTGCGAAGGAATCTGCCAACGGCTTCTTCGACCCAGTTCATTATCGGCCCAATAGATAGAGCCTGATTGCGGACCCATTGTTTCGCGAACTTCAGTGGCTTGTCTGCGTATTGCATCCCGGAAATCTGGAGGACCTTTTGAAGAATTGCCAGCTGCCCAGATTGGATAGCCGCAATGGATGAATGGTCGCTTTCGCTCTGCAAGGTCCTCTTGACGTACGTGTTGAAAAGCAAGATCCCTTCAACTGCTTGATCAACGATGCTTTTCTCCCCAGTGCAACAACGCCTTATCAAGTCCCGATACTCGTGCAAAGTGCCACTTTCTCTCCAGCTTCGGGGGCCTGCTTCTGTCAATCTCGCCGAGTTGCTCAAAATGTTCTCAAAAAGACTAAGATCTCCCGCAAAACACGCAGCATGGAGCAAATCCTCAGCTACGGCAAACGATTTAGTTTTGGAGATCCGGTGGACAATCCCGGATCGTTCCTGCGCCAACGAGGGCCTCATCGCTTCGGTGTTGCAGATTTCCGTCATGTCCAGACCCAAGATGAACGCGCTCAAGTCACAAGCTGCCGTGTCTAACATAATTGTCGAGGATTCAAGTAGGATGCTGAGGGTGTCGAGCTTATAGTTTCGGATGAGGTGCTTTGCGTTATCCGCATTATAACCCACAAAGCCGTTTAAGACGAGCCAGCTTACTACCTCCGGCCGCTCACAATCCAATGCAGCAGTGATCATAGCCGAGTACAAAGCAATCATAGTTGGTGATGTATCTGGTAGTCCCCCTCGCTCTTTGATCCACTGCAAAACATTTATTGCGCCTGCGTGCACTGCAGCGATTAGGAGACGTTCGGGTTTACCATCAACAAGCCACAAGTGTGCAGTGATATCCTCCGGTCGGTCAGAAACTATACAATCTAGCAATGGCTCAACATTTTTATCAGCAGGCCACTTAAATGTTTCGCATCTTCGTTGCTCAATCTCGTATCGAATGTGCAACTTCGCGAGGTGAGATTGAACCAAGCGAGTTGCACGCCTATGTTCGCTAAACGGGATAGTCTCGCGAATGGAAATCGCCATGTCAATGACTCCAGATTCAACTGAGGTTATGATTGCCTCTACTGCATCACAATAGCCGTTTTGAAGCGCATCGTCTAAAACGTTTTTTTGGAGGTTTACTACATTATTTGGTTAGAAATGGATTTTTAAGTAGTGTGAGCTTACATGTGACACCATGATCCTTAGCTGCTTGTAAAAGGTCCTTCACAATTATCTCGTGTCCGCGTGAACACGCTATTTGGACTGAATAACGAAAATGAATTTCAATATCAGGAAAAGCTTTCAGTTCCTGCACAAGACTTCGATCCCCAACTGCACATGCCGTCATGAGATATGATGAAGCCGTTGCCATAGTGAGCGACCCTAATTTGACCAGGCGCCTCACAACATGTGATATCCGCCGTTCCCGATGTAGGACTACATCACTGCGTTCATAGAACTCAAAATCAATATCCACAGTGTCAGGGGCGACTAACCCCGCACCCCCCATTTCCAGAAGGACTTCGGCGGATTCTAGGCGGTAGGTACTGAATATTCCCTCAAGGATAATTGACATCAGATCTTCACCGGGGGTTAAGGGGGTCGGTGCGTCAGCAACAAACAGTTTAACCATCGATATTTCGTCCAGGTATACTGCTGCTTCAAGCACGTCTGGTGTAGGGGGTACAGGAGGCACGCGGGTGAGAACAAGATAACGGGCGATGCACGATGCACCACATTCTACGGCACGTTTGAGTAGATAATGGTCGTCTCGGCAGTACGGTACTTCGGTGTCCTGTCGGAGTTCAAGAAAAGCCTCCAAGAGCTGGATGTCATCCACCAGCAGGATCCATTGCGCCATTTCATCGGAAAGTAAATGGCTGGATTTCTTTGCGAGCCGGAGTTGGCCAGTGGCGACTCTCAACGCAGCCGTGACTAACTCGGCAATCCGGCAAGTCATGAACTCGGCACACGCCTGATGATTTTCCTCTGTAGGCCGGCGGTCCTTGAGGATATCCATGGCGGCGGACGCACCATGGTACCACTGGTTGCCTCCTAACATTAGCGGAAATGCCGCGATCAGAACGTCCGACGTGAGGCTATAGTCCCAAAACAGCGCGGCAAGGTAGACTGGCCCGAGCCGGGCCCAGTCCAGCTGCATTCGCGCAATCTGCTTCTCGACTTTCATCGTAGTGGCCTTCCCCGCGCCCGCGTCCACCGCCTGCACAGCAGTTGCCACGCGGAGGTTGTGGAGTGCAAACGTGAAGCCTATCAATTGCAGTGAGCCCCCGCCATTGTCGCCAATATCGTCGCCGCCGCTGGGTTCAGAGGCGGCAATGGGAGCGAGACGAAGTAGTGAGGACAGAAGCGAACAGCAGCGCCTCAGACGCTGGATGGCGTGAGGGTGCAAATGAAGAAGAATGTTGCTGAGAATGCCGAGTGGAAGATCGATCAGGTTTGGCAGCATTGCGGAGTCGACTGTTGGAAGCGCGCGGTTTCGTGAGCTCTCAGGGCTGTTGGTGCTTCTGGTTGACTTTGCCTGCCCTTGCAAATTTGTTGCTTTTATAACTAATTAGCACAGCCTACAGAACCACTGATTCATGTGGATGGCCAATCACCCTAAAGGTCTCACTGTCAATGTATTTCCTCGCCCTACAAGGTGTGCCAAGTAGGTGAGACTGCTTCAGAAGTGGGTAGGGATGAAGAGATGAGGTCAAAACATGATGCTAGGGCGATCAGACCTGAATCTCGAAAGAGGATAGCGAGGAGACAGAAGGAATCACCCTAAGAAACCACAGCGGCCGGAGGGCGGCGTTGGCGGGACATTGCAGTGAGGACACGGCGGTATATATGGAAGATCGGGAAGGAGAGCACAGCAACAGTGAACTGTGGGAGGAAGTTTTGAAGCGCGCGAGGTGTCGTCGGGGTTGACAGTGGAGCCAGCGATGGTGCCACGCCGATCCTGCACGTATATATGAGGATGCGGGTCGTATGCAGCAGAGTCGCTGCAGCGGTTCCGATTCGCGAGTGTGCAGGTGTCGTGGCGCCCGGGGGTTACTTCCTCGATATCCATTTCGCCGTTATTTACTGTCCATGAAGATTGTATATTTCGCTACTCTGCCCTCTTGTTTGGTGAAGGCCTGATTAAATTCGGGGAACGACAGTCCCTGATTGAGCACTTTTGGCTCGCTTAAGTCCGTATTATTTCTCCTGCCTTTCGCGCGCAAATGGATTTTGGGAAAATGTACAGCAAACTAACACAATACATTACATTGCATCATCTTTCTTTTAGCAGTTGCCAATGATCCGCTTGAACGATACCAACTCACAGATTCTGCCCTCACCCCTCGACCTTGCATTGCAGACGGAAAGATGGCGAGTCTTAATCAAACCAGTGTGAGCACAGCTCTCATTGTCAGTAATGCCGTTGTACAGGGGGGGGGACGGAAGTCTTTGGACGCTCTAAAAATTTTTCTGTCCACCCAGCATTTCAAGCCTACCAAAAAAAAAAGCGCAACATTGTTATCCAACCACCATAACATACCCCCTTGTTCGTCGGATCTCTCCGGTACGGCGTATTTGGATTCCACTTCCCCGCCGATCCACCGTCTTCAGCAGAGCTCGCGACTAGCATCATTGCCCCGCTCCGAGTCGTCGTCCACGCAGAAGGCCAGCTGTCCGAGTCAGCGTTCAGCCTGCGGAGCGCCGCTCGTCCCAGATGACCCTAACCCACCAACTCTGGACCCGTCGCTGACTGCACTGCTTGGCGCTGTGCTGCCTGGTCTGCGCTCGCTGGTCAGCGCTGGCGGCGCGGCTGAGCTGGCGACGCCGTTCCCGCTGTACGTTGGCCCGCCGAACGACCTACGGGGCCGGGTGTCGGCGTAATTCGCGCCGTTCTCCCTCTTGTCTCAGACATTCTGCAGGCCGCGGCGGCAGCAGCCGAAGGCGCACCCGGAGCGATCCTCGGATCACGCGTCTCGTTTGGGCAGCCACCGCAGCCACCACAACCACCACAACCGCCACAACCGCCGCGACCGCCGCGCAAGCACAAGGGACCGCCGGTGGCGGCGTTTGTGTACGCTTGCTGGCCGCCGCCGTCCGAGCCCGGCGCGAGAGCGAAAAAGGCTCGCCTCGCGACTGCGGTGCGCCTGTTTTCGCTCGGCACTACTGGTGGCCGGATGGTAGTCCCAAGCATCGGCGCCCGTACATCCTCTGGCGCGGTTGTCCGCAGCTTCGGGGCTGTGAACCTGGTTGTTCCAGCGACCGATGGGCGTGGCGAAACTCTGTTCCACGACGTTATCTCGATGGAAGGTGGAACAGGAATCAGTGGTGAAACTGCTGTGTGCACGATTTGTTGGGCGGCAGACAGGGGGGGATAACCTGCTGGCGGAAGGTTGGATCGTTTGGGAATGAGTTGCACCGAACGATTAGGAGAGGTGGGATTGTGTCTGAAAGATATTGTATGCACACCAATTTGCCCAATATAGCCATTTGCTCACATTCTCATCTCTCCCACCACTGCCACAGAAAACAGTGTGCCCAGTGTGTGGGCGCGTGTTTATATGAAGGAATTTTTTTTCCTTTATTATAATGATAACACAATAAGACTTTAACAACTACACTTGTTTCGCCACCCAGATCCAAGCAGAACAATTCCTAGGCTATCCACAAGCCAGTATCGTAAAGACGAATGATACACAGCATCAACCTTGAAGTTGAACGGTACGATCCCACATTCTATTCACTTTAGCTCAGTTCATGCATTTGATGAACAATACCTCAGAGCTCCAGGTCGGTTTTTGGGGATTGGATATTGTTTTCCATACACTAGACAGCAATTCGAGGTGTTTCATAATGAGATAGTAGTACTGTGCAGGCTCGCCAAAGGAGGCAGCGGAAAGATCACCAGCTTTGGAACGCGGCCAGGGCCGAGAGATTTGGATCATGTGGAGGTGACAGAGGAATCACACCGAAGTCGCTGGGAGACTGTGGCTGCGCCCTCGCCAGATCTTTCCTACGAAGCTTGAGAAAGAAAAGAGGTTTGTGTTTGTACGGCATCTGGTTCGTCTTCTGTCACGGGCGTCCAGTTCGAGCTCCAGGTGGAATAATCACCTAGGCGGCATATTGAATTTTGCTGTGGAGCTGGGAGGCGTGAAGGTGTGGCCGCGGCTAGAGGTACTCGGCGTCAGCTACGACAACATTTACGTGAACGAGCGGCAGGCCGTGTACCGCGGTTTTGTCGAGCGCGGCGCGTTCCCGGTCGTGCGCGAGGTGTACATGGGTTCAACTGACTAGATCGAGGGCCCGCCCGAGCTGCACGACGGGCCTGGCGACACCAGGTTCCCAGTTGTCGGAGCTTTTTTTAGGGCGTTCCCCCGCATCAGGGTGTTCTTCACCGAGGCCGCCTGAGAGGCTCGGAGGGATTTGTCCAGGAGGCTGTGGGCGCGCATCTGGGGGTGATAGTGGAAGAAGTGGGCAGCATCGGATGGCTGCTTAAGCATTGCTTAGCATTACGCACGGTCCCCATCCGTTGCCGTTACCTGCCGTTGCAAATCATTGGGTAATCTTGTTCGGAAAAGAAGAAGAGAGTGGTGGGGTGTGTGACGTGGCAGGGCAGCCAGGTGACAACCCCGCAGCATAAACTATGGAACATCGCACAAGCACCTAGTGTCACGCAATGTGAAAAGAATTGTGTATTATGTAATAGGTTAGGATGATAGGATATCGGGAAATATAGGATAGGTGGCGGCACACTGTGACAACGACGCAAACGACGCACAGCCACCGCGGTATCTAAAGGGAGCAGACCTAACGCCCTTCACTCATCATCATCATCATCATCATCCTCATCATCCTCATCATCATCATCATCATCATCATCATCATCATCATCACCCTCATCGTCATCATCGAACAAAGCCTCCAACAATGGCGTCACAAGGCGATCATTTCAAAACGGAGCACCCAGCCGCTGTCCCCGTTCAGCCCCCAGCCACCACCCACGATGACCTTCTGCTTGCCCGCCGCAACCGCCGCGTCGCCGTCCTGCTCGCCGTCGCCGCCCTCCTTTCCTTCGCCGCACCGTTCGTGCCAGACCAGTTCTGGACGTACGGCTCGGGCGGCGACCGGGCCAACAACGAGTTCACCGCGAACGTTTACGCCATCTTCTGCTTTCCCTATCGAGCCTGCGAGCGCGACGTGGGGAACTGCTACCGTTACTACGACCAGTTTGGATCCGACACTATTTGCCGTGTCATCTACGCCCAGCATGCTTTTGCAGTCGCAGCACTCGTGTTTGGAATCGCTACCGCGGCGATTACCATTCGCTCTGCGGTCATCAGCCAGCAGACTCCTTTTAAATCTCCCCTTGCCGCAGCATCTGTTTACATGTTTCTACTCTTTGTTCTCTCAGCTCTGACGGCAACTTCACTGGGCTTGTTCATCAATTCCTATCTGACCGACCCCATATTTTCCAAATTAACTCCGAGCACTCCCGCCCGATTTGTGGGTGTCTTTCAGCCTTTTATAAGTATGGTCCTTGCGGCCATTGCAATTCACACACTTCGCCGTCAATAAATCGCTGTTTGTGATTTTTTCCCCGACAATACCCTCGGTTGTCCCAATATTGCGCTAGTACGAATAGTGGTGCAGCAGAGGTGCATGACAGGGTTTAAAGGTAGAGGTGTGGTCTCGCTAAAGTGCTTCGTGTTGGAGGTTAAGTCATCTTACAGCTCTTGGTTGATCCTACATCTTCATGAATGGCGCATTGGAGACGAGGTTGCCATTCAAGAGTACAATAGCCCTTTACATGCCTTCCATACACATTCTCAATTGGATGCGAAGTCTGTTTCGTACCACCGAAAACAAACGACGATGACCAAAAATGGTCTACGGGCTGCTTCATACCGGCGTGGGGGCAAGAGTTGCCTCGCCACCGTCAATTGTGCTAAACCGAGATCCGGAAGATGTGGGAAACGCTCCATAGCGCTCATTTTTCTCGGGTAAAATGATGCTACACAAGGTAAATCTGAGTCTTGACGGATGTTCACTGTGTTATATTAGATATGATCTGCAACTTCATATGATCTGAACACGGACCATACAGGAAAAACAAGACAGCGACAGCCGCGACAGCGACCGCCGCGAAAGCAGCACGAGCGGCGGCGTTCGGAGTCACAGGCGGGAACCACGGCCGTGCGAAGGCCAGCAGGTCGCCGGCAACCTTGATACCTGCCTCACCGCCGACGGAGCCCTGCGGCAGCAACGGCGGGACAAAGATAGGAGCGAGTAGGTCAGCGGCGTCGCGCAGCCTGCCGACCAGCATCTCGCCGTGGCGCCAATGCTGCACGCCTGTTGCTTCATCCCACACCCTTGCAGTATTGTCCCATGATCCAGACGCAATCATTAGGCTATCAGGGCTGACTGGGGGTTGGGGACCCCTCGGTTACTCGTCAAGATGATTGTCAACTCAGAGGTTGATCAAGACATTTCCAAAAATGGAACAAACCCCTGGCGTTTTCCAATACAACATCTATCTTTAACAAGAACTAACTGCAGGCTGCGCACACACGGAAAAGACAGGCGAGCAAATTTTGTTTATTGTGAAGCCGATGTTTTGCATCTGATTGAGCATACACAATGTCTCAGGAAAAGGTGCATTATTTTCCGGCCTGACGTCGGAAGTAGGTGATGACTAGTGTGATAATGATGACAAGCGCCACGATGCCAGCGACAATACCTGTGGTGGGGGAGGAGAAGGGTGTGAATGTCGGTTGTTACTACGATTCATCGTGGGTTTGGACATGAGGAGGGAGGGTCTGGCACCCAGGCAACTTACCTCCGATGATGGCTGGATCTCGGCTTTGAGATTCAATAGTATGACAGTCATCATTCAAAATTGGGTATGCATCAACACAGTTTCCCGGGCTGTAAATAGTTGAAAAGGTGGGGGGGGGGGTGTGGAGGTGAAGGACCAAGCGTAGGCAAACCATGAAAATGAATAGGCCAGTGTTAGAATAGATCAAGTGAAGTGAAGAGAAATGATGCTTGAAAAAGAATCAAATATCCTGCATCTTCCCCTCAAGGACCCCCTTACGCACTTGCAGCTAGAGTATGAAGAAGGCAGATCCGCGTAATAGTTCCAGTCGCAGAGGCACTAAGTAGGTCAGCCCAAGCGGGTTGTGCCAGGGTAAAGGCAAGAGTGTGGATGGGGTAAAATAGGTACAAGAGACGTGGGCGGCGGAGTAAGGGTGTGACGGATTTATATGTAATTTTTCTTGAGGAGGGGGGATTGGAGGAAGGGATTGGATTGGGAAAGGAAAGGGAGAGAGGAGAATAGCAACACGAAGTGCCGGGCTCACCTGGCAAGTAATGAAAGCGTGTGCGCCTGAGGGCAGGACAGCGAGCAAGAAGGTCAACGCGGCAGCCAGGACGGCGGCAGGAGCAGGGATGTGGGCGGAGGTGACAGCAGGCATGACTTCGCTCACGGGACGGAAGGGCTCTGAGTAAAGCAGGGGAGTGATGCTTTGGATGGCACCAGAAGACGCGGCTGCCTTAAGTACTTCTGCAGTACGGGAGGGGCAGTAGCATGTTCTGCATGGGGCGGACGGTGGCGCTGCTGCGCAGGGCCCTGTAAATTGGCCCGTTCCACAATTGGGGATAGCTGCGGCTGCGGGTGGATGATGTGCTGCGCGGCTGATAACAGGCGGCGCAGAAAGAAGAAGCGCGTAAGTGAGAAAACACCCTGTTGTTAAATTTAGTTTGCCAGGATATGCAAAGGGAGAAAAACAGAAGCAGGGTTGGCTTTTAAAGGAGGAAAACGATCTTAAGACTAAAAGAGCGGCAAATGCTCGGGTTTTCTAGGTTTCATCAAGCCAGTTGCATAACCACTGGCAGCGAGTAAGTAAGTGCTAGCGTCGCTGTAACCATCGACTTCATCAACCTTGCCTCGCAGCCGGCCGAATCCGTATGCCGATGCTCCGGCAATTCCGCCGCCACGAAACCCTTTGCCGTCGCATCCGTCATTGGTGGTGCTAGGCTCGTCGACGCCGGCCAAGTGGGAACGGGGAGTTGCTGGTGCTGACAGTCCGCGTCGGTGAATGGAATGGGAGCCAGCCAATGACTGCCACGTGTGCCAACAGCGCTGCAGCCCCTGCAGCCGCATCCTTGGGATGGCCGCCATGCGCCCGGCACCCACAATGGCGCAGGCAGGTTGCGACGCTAGCTCCGGAGCAGCCGGTCCAAGCCTGGTATTAGCAAGTTACTGTCTGCACAGACGAATTTGAATCATGCCCAGTGCCGTAGCTTCGGCCCGAGTTGTCGCGACGTGCTCCACCGTCGAGCACTCGCTGCTGCGCCGGGAGGCCCACCCAGTGGCGTCGGGGCCGAGAATCCAGATTCGCACGGCTGTTAAAGTGCTGTGTTCGCAGCTGCCGGCGAGATCCCTTGCCCAGCTCCAACCTGAACGAACCCAGCAAACAATCTGAGTGCAAAAGCACCACAGCTTTCGTTCAATTGGCCTTCACTGACAGCCATAGCGCGGAATGCACACGTGGGGAACACCTCCACGACAATATGGGTGGGTAGTGACCCTGTTCAAAGCGATTCGAATGCTCGAGCGACACAGCCGCCGAGATCAGCCCCATCATTATCAATATTATCGACACACCATCCCGCGACCCCCATGCGAATCCAACCTCCCTCCAACGGCGCAAGTGGCCTCCGTGGTGCATAATCGCTTGGGATGATCCTGGTAACCGCTTGGTCGCCGACCTGGTAGCTGGCGAGCCACCATCCGTCCTTGACCTCGTAAGAGTCGAAGACAGTACCCCTGCTGAACGAGATAACACATCGCCGTTAACGTATGAACCGCCCGCGAAGAGAAAGGCACGGAGACGTAGGGGGTCAGGGTCGGAGGGGGCGAAAGAGAGCAAATTTTTGATGGGAAACCTGGTGAAGGAAGATACGCACAATAAGAGTACAGGGCCTTGGCTTGGCACACCGCACACTGATATCATCGAACGACGCCAGCGAGGCAGTAGGTGTGGGCGCCGTCGAGGCCAGGAGGTTAGGAAAATGTTTTTGCGCGCTGTCGACGGTCTTCACAGGCGCAAAAGGATCCTGAGCTGGCACAGCCCAGTCTCTCCGTTCAGTGAGCCTTTCATCGGTCAATTTCGAGCGGAAGGCGGGGGGGGGGGGGGGGAAAAGGGAATTGACCCCAAAAAAAGAAAACCATTGGAGCCCCACCACGGGAAAATAAAAACCAAAGGGTTTTGTG
>JADGKE010006474.1:0-16948 GCA_026954515.1 Cladochytrium tenue
ACTCTCTCTCTCCCACTCTCTCTATAACATACACATACACATACATACACACACATACACACACACACTCTCTCTCTATCACTCCCTTTGATGCTCTTCAACCAGAGCGGTGATGTATTAGACATTCTAAGACCATGGCTCGCCGCTCCCACCGACCCCCAGTGAGTTGAGTTACTGGTATGCAGTCGCTAAGAAGGATTCACTTAACAGCGATATTGATTTAACAGCGAAACGTTATTCACCAACACTTCAGCATAAAGCAGCGAAAAAGGTGCTTCATTCAAAATTTGCAAAAGGAGATGGAGGGCCAGCATGGTGCTGCAGCCTACACCGTCGCATCCCAGACCCCCGGTTCAGCAGACCGCAGCTTCTGTAGACTGGAGGGGTACACCATCCGTTCCAGGATCCCCCTCCGCTGTTCGTCCTCGGTACCCTCGAGCGTGTTCGGAGGCCCGCTCAAGACCAACTCCAGGCTAGGCATCCTCGTCCGAGCCTGTCGCCAGGCAAGGATACAACTCCTCATCCAAGCCGTGCAGAGCGACCGAAACCTGGCGGTGCCGCCGGACCGTCTCGCCCAGGCTCTTTTGCCAGGAACCGGCAACGGGCGCGGGCTCACCCTCGTCTCCGGAGATTCGGCGGGCTCGCTTATGCTCGTGGCCGACGCTCTTGTGCAGTGACGGTGCGGTCGACGACGCAGGCAGCGCGTCGATGCACTTCTTTCTGAGATCCAGGTAGTAGCTCGGCAGGGCCTAGCCCAAAACTCGCCGGGCAGATGAAATTGCGGTATACTTCCGGAACGCCGTCAGGAATTTCCAGCTTTGAAAAATCCGGCTCGATAACCTCCCACTTTCAGGCCTTCCCACCAAGCGCCATGTACAGCGACAGGTAGATTTGCGGCGGCATCGGATCTAGCCCGCGCCACTGCAGCGAGTTGGAGGCCGTCACCGACTCTCGGTAATATGTATCGCAGGGCGTCCGGGAATGGTTTTTCACTTGAACGAGGATAGACGTCATGTTCTCACCAAGGACGTAGTATTTGCCGTTCTTGTCTGGCATGAGCACGGGTATGATGAGGTCGACTCCCGCAGTGCCGTTCGCGCATCGAATCGCTGAGCTGCGTCCAAATAACACCGCCAGCTCACGGGGATCTGTTGCTTTCTCATACAGGGGGACAAAGTGGGTAAACGACAGCTTTCCAACGCGTACGGGATCAGCCAGTCCAGTTCGTTGGGACAGTTCGGCAGAAGTGTCGGCAATCACACGAACCAGCTCGCGAACGTGTGTTGCAGGAAATCGTAAACGTCAAGCTCTCCAGTAAATTTTGTCGCAGATGCAGCAACAAACAAAGGCGACAGCTTATCCTGCTCTCTCGGTTCCTCAATGTCCGGCGCAGCATGTTTTGAAGGCGCGAATCCCTTTGACAGCCCGACCATGGCCGAATCTCGACCGAAAATGAGAATCAGCTGCGCAACAAGTTCGCCACCATTGCTCACGTCCACGTATCCTCGCGAAACCGCTTCGGCGAATTTTGTCAGGATCTTGCCTCGAAAGTCCGCAAAGTGGAGCCAGCCCGCCCAGCATCCGCGATGACTGGCTCCGACGGAAGGCCAACGACGAGGTGCTGATGCGTCTCGGCGATTCCGTTACACCACCACATGTATGACGCAACGAGCTCAGAGGCAAGGTCCGACCGGTGCACCAGAAACGGCACACGAGATCGCACGACGGCGGCGGCGAATGCCTCGTCGAACGTGGGGGTGTTGCTTCCCGCGGCAAGCTTCTTGATCGCAATCGTACGTACTTTGGCCGGGTCTGATATTCCATCGAGAAGAGACTGCCAAAGTACGCGACCTCGCTTATACTGCTCCTTGGTCGACAGGGCGCTGGTAATATCCCTCCCATAGAGGGATTCGAGCCCAACATCAACGCTTCCGGTCATAAAGAGGGGCCGAAAGGTGTTCTCCCCTTCGACAACGCGAGCCGACGGGTCGAATATGGCTGCTGGGGAAACGTTCGAAATTTGAGACGAGGTGTCTACGAGGACGACAAAGGCCCGACACCTCTCTTTTGGGTTACCGAACTGTTTCTTGAACAACCTAGCATCGGACCTCATTCGTTCAAACGCCGTGAGCTTAGTTCCATACTTATCTATCCTAACTGTAGAGTCGTCATGTAACTGTCGAGCTTCGTCAAATACAAACAAAAGTTCCAATTCAGCACTGGGTGTGGACAGGATGTGGCTCCGATTATTGGAATCATCGGGCACTGCGGCAATAGTTTGCATCCTTTTTTTCAATGGATGTCCAGAAATATTGCTGCCTTTTGCCCGTACCCATATGCAGCTCCAGAAATTCCTCGGCAGTCACTCCGGCATCTCTGCACTCGCGGTACTTTTCGTAGCACGCCTTAAAGTAGGAAGCGAAAGTGCTCAGAGGAGATAATAATGTGCCGCACGCAACTTCAGTGTTAAGTACGAACCCCAGCAGAAACTGCTTGTTGTTGGCGCAAAGCCGTGGCGGTGCCAAATAATCCCGAGCCCGCACACGCACGCATGCAAACCCCGTGAAACAAAACCTGCCGTCGGCCGCTACACTGCGTGGCCGCAGCGACTGGCAAGGCCCCACCCCCAGCCTATGTGACTGCGGAGCATGGTGATTGGCCATAATTGGCGTCACCATTTCGTAGTCCTGCGGGCAATGTGCGGCAGAAAAGCCCAAGCGGGAGGCACCAAGGGGGTGTTGTCGGACTTCGGTCCATTATGCAATGCTTATCACCCAATCACTCATTTTTAACAAAATATAATTGCTGATGCCAAAGCGTGCACATCAAGAATGGGAGACCGAGGGCGGGGGAGGGGGTCGTTTCAGGGTTGGCAGATGTGATAAAACAACGAATAAAATAAAGCACCAACCAGGGCAAAGCCAAAGACAATCATCTGCCAACATGCTTCAAGTAAGGCCATCAGCTCCATTAGCCTCCTCATCCTCATCCTCGTCCTCGTCCTCGTCCTCGTCCTCCCAATCATGATCATCGCTGTCAACGTCGTCGCCGTCCTCGTCCTCGTCAGAGGCGACGGTGTCAATAGCGCGCAGCTGGGCGACCAAGCGCGGCTTCGCATGCGCACCGGCGGCCGCAACTGCACGACGTAGGCAAGCGCGGCCACGGATGAAGAGGTCAACCGCGCGGCCAGGGTCCGGGTCGAGCGAACTCTGGAGGATGCAGGCTTGCCCGAGCTGGGAGGAAGCAAGGGAGGGAAGGGGGGCATGGAATTTGCAGTAGCCAGAGAAATGAAATTAACAACCAGAATAAAGGCAGACGGAGAAAATGGACAGGAGCGGGACAACCAACCATCTCCTGCACCGATTGTTCGAGCACCGGGTCTACGAGCGACTCGAGGAGCTCGACAGACTCCGCGACTCGAGCTAGTGCGCGGCGTTCACGGGAAGCGTCATCGGCCGCTCCAGAGCGGTCGATTGTGGCGAGTTCGAACAGACACGACGCCCTAGCTTTCTTAAGCAGGTCGATAGGAGTCGCGGCGGCCGTTTCGGCGTCAGTGTCGGTACTTCGGCTGCCGGAAGCAGCAAGCGTAGCAGAGCCGGGTGTGTCGTTCACGTCGTGTATAGGCGAGATATCGATGGCAAAGGATAAAAGGTCTGCTGGGGTCGAGTCTACCAAGAAGATATTAAGACAAATTTCAAGTTCGAATGGGTATTCGCACACCTTTCCGATTGATTCGGCGCAGGTCGCTGCAGAGTCGAAGCAAGGCTCGGCAGATGCGCGCTTGCACGATAATTTTGGTGTTTGTGTCGGCGTCAAGCGCACGCAGACCCTATAATTAACGTTCATATTTCAACGAGGATTGAAGAAAATGAAACGACGATGAGAAAAAACAAACGCAAACCTCGAAGATCGCAGCCTTCGCGTCAACAATGTACGAAGCGACACAACCACGGGCTGTTACCAGCGCAGATGCACCTGATGCATCGTTGTCGCCGTCGTCGTCGTCATCGTCATCGTCGTCGCTACTCTCGCTATCATCGTCATCTCCAGCTTCAGTCTCGCTTGCCTCATTGCTGCCAATATCGGCAGCAAGCGGTACAGCAGGCTGCGGGACGGTGGAAGACCCAAGCCGGACCGCCTCCAAGTAGGCGAATGCCAACTCCACGTGGATGGGCAGGGCAGAATTGGCGGAGGTATCAGCTCCAGTGGTCAAGGACGCTGCCAGTTCAATTGCACTTTGAGCTAGTGCGGGGACAGCCACAAGTGCCGCCAGGTCTCGAAGACAGACTGCATGCAGAAGGCGCGTTTTAAACGGCGGCAGGGGATCAGCGGAGGCTGCCGGTTCGCGTCTGACGACCGAACTGCCTGAAGAGGTAGCAGCGGCGGCAGTCGATGGAAGCACCGGGAAAGCCTTGTGGATGTTGTCTATGGCGACTTCGAGCAAACGCGCGGCAGCTTCGCGCCGAGTCAAGGCCAAGTCGTCAGAGTCCTCGGAATCATTGCCCGACTCGCTGCCGTCGGCCGCCTTGGGCCGAGGCTGCACACCAGCAGCGGGAACAGCAGTATCAGCCCGCTGCGGCGAGAACGAGGACGGGCCATGGAGGGAGCCGGCGGTGACCTCGGCCAGGGCGAGGCGGCGCAGGATGGTGGGGTCGGTGGAGAATTGCCCGGGAGGGGCAGTGGCCGCAGGCGGGCCAGTGTCAAGGTGGACTACATCTGCGTCGCCGGGTAGTTCAGCATCATCTGGGAGTTCAGCGCCGCTTTCGCTCAAGTGACGATCTGCGGCCGTGGGCGGCAGGGGACCGGCGTCTTCTTGGCGGGTGTTGTTGTCGCCGCCTCGCGCCGGCGCAGTCCGCCGGCGCAGGCGTGCGGGAGTGGTGTCATCTCGGCTTCGCTTCATGATGCCTTGTCAGAGTAATTGACAAACCATGAAGGGCGAAAGAAAAGCCACCCTCAAAAAAGCGTGCACTCCACCTTCAGCCTTTCACCACAATTTCAGTGCACGGCCTCAAATGATACTTTGTTCGAAAGAAATTCAAAAGTCGTCACCACGAGACAAGATCTCTTTTTGAGTCGGTCTGTGTAATTTAGATCAATTGACAGGATTAGAGACAAGTCAGAGTGGCGGAGAGAAAGCTCACCGGAGAATGAACGTGTGCTCAAACTGGGCCGTGTAGGAGCCCTTGATGTCGCAGAGCGGCGGTAGAGCCACGACAATGTCGGCGTCGACCAGCGCCTTGAGGCCCATCAGGTACTTTGTCTCACCGAGGCGGTCAAGGTACCGGCGACTGTTGAAGGGGGTATGTGTACAGGTGAGATCCACAAGGGAACAACCAACGCAAGAGCAAGAGGAACAAGGAGCGTACCAGAACGCCAGTGTGCCGAAATTTTGGTTGATGGTCTGCAGAAGAGACTTTGCACGGGGCAGCCTGAGTTTCCGAGATTTTCAGTAGGGGGAGGAGGGGGGGTCAGTTATCCGTAAAGAGTTGGAGACTAGTGGCACGTAATCCTTGCCTTAACGGTGCCGAATGAACATTGAAATTTCGCATGTAATGGCTGCATTCCATGTCGTTGACTGTGTATCCGCGTCCGGTACTGCCAAAGGTCTCGATGGCGTAGAACTCGTCCTCCTGAATTAAATGTACATTGATTGGCATTTGTAGAATTCAAGCGACTCCCGCTACTCTCCCCTCCCTCACCTCCATCTTTGTCTGATCGCCGTTTTTGACGCTCGGGACAGACTTTCCGCCATGGATCTTGTAATTGTCAATAGAGTGCCCGCACAGGCCCCGGATCGGCTTGACTGTAGAAAGGAAAATATACCGTCAATCCCGAAAAAGGGGTATAGTGAGAAGGTGTCCGGACTATACATACCTTGGTACACCTTGCCGCCTATCGTGACTTCGTAAGACCTCATCACTTCTTCGATGGCAGCGCCAATGTCGCTCATGCGGACGTCAATTCCAGCTTCCTAAAATGCCAACATATTCTCAGCAATCATGCAAGAAGAACGTAACAATGCGTACCTTCAGACCCGTGTTGGTGGCGTCCTTGACGGCCGCAAGCAGGGGATCGAATTGCGGATCGAAAGCCTTTGTAAAAGCACAATCGATGATATGGCCTGGTGGGTCCAGCACGGTAAGTGAATCTCACATGGAGTAGGGGTGGTACCGTTCACATGGACACCAAAGTCCAACTTCATCACGTCGCCGTATTGCAGAACCGTTTTGTCCCCGCCGTTGGGGGTGTAGTGAGCGGCAACGTGGTTCAACGAGCAGCCAGTCGGGAACGCAATGCCTGTCATCAGCAACCCAACGGCATTGCAAAAAGTAAGTCACAGCTTCACAGCGGGGAACGAAAGACTTGGGTTTATATTTTGCAGCTAGCTGTCGTAGTATGATGGAGAAGAGCGAGCACCACCAAGCCCCACACGAGATCAAATATAAAGTATTTATGCAAGAGGAAGACGGCGTGAACTTACCGGCCTCGAAGCCTTTTGCCTCGACGAGTGCCCTGACACCGTCTTCCACCAGCTCGCAGATCTCGATCATGCTCATCCCAGGTTGGATCGCCTTGTGAGCGTAGGCTCGAACCTGGCGGTGGACTTCGGCGGCCCTGCGCACGTCGTTATACTTTTGGGTCAGAAGCCGATCCTGTGCGCGCTTCTCTTCGCTTGTTACACGCCAGTGGTTGCTGCGAAGACGGTGAAAGGTGGTTGGTAAAAAAAAATCAATAACAAAACAAATCTTAGTAGACTCACTCGTCCTTGTAGTCGTGCAGCTCGCCGATGGGGTAGATGCCCTCAGGGAAGAATTGCGACACAGGGATAGTAGGAGGTTCAGTTTGTTGGAGGACAACCGCGGCAGGCCCAGGCTGGACCTGCGCAGCCTGCTTCTTCTTAGGCTTCTTCTTCTTGCTCTTCTTCTTCTGGCCGACGCCTGCAAGCGTCACAAGAAGCAATAAGTAAACATTGGCATACAGTGCACAACTCGTTCGTACCATCTCCGACAGCAACACCAGCTGCTGCGGCGGTGACTTCGTCGTCGTCGCTGTCGTCGCCGGCGAGCACGGTGCCGTCAGCAGGCTGCTCCTCAACGCGGGTCAGAGTGCGGTCAGAGTCTACTGGGGCAGCGGAAGAATCGCAGGTCGTGGCAGTCACGACGACGGGTATTGCCGTGCTTGCCGTGGCTGCTGCGGCTGCCGCGGTGGCGACTGCAGCCTTCTTTCGGTGTTTGCTTTTCTTTGACTTCGCACTGGTGGCCCCGCCGAGGGCGCCGGCCACGCGCCCGTCGTCATCTCTCATGCCAGCAGCCGAAGGCGCGCCACTCTGGAGGGCAACATCGTCCGCGGCGGCAACGGCGGCGCCAGGCGCAAGTTCAATGGCGGCGCGGTCGGCTCCGTCAACGTCATCATCGGCGTCAAGACGCCAGGCCGGGGACATGGTGGTGTGTCTCGGCTGAACAAAAAAAAAGGGGGTTCACCAATTTTTCTCGAGGATTCTAAAGCACAAACAAACGAAGCAGGTTGCGGTGAACGCGTGCTGCCCATTGCAAGGCGGTTCAGTTAGTTGCGGCACGGCATACTCATCACCAGCCGCGAGCCACCCCGTGGATTGTCTTTGACGGTTCCTCTGGTTCCATGTTAAGTGTGTATTTCGTCAAATGGATCAACAACAAACGGGAATAATGCAGGTCAGCGAAGCGAGTCGATTCACGCGCGCTTCTTAAACATGATCAACACCCCCTTATCAGCCCTCTGGAAGACCTCCTGACCCTCCGCGGCCCCGACGTCACGCAGGGCCCGTTCGATCTGGCCCCTAGCGATCTTCACCACGTCGCGCTCGGTGCCGGCGTCGGCGGGGTGCGCCTCGCGCCACCGCACGACGGGGCTGGTGGTCCCGAGCTGGGTCTCGAGAGCGTCCATGCTCAGCAGCCTCTGTGGCCCGTCGTGGAGGAGGTAGTTTACCTGCTGCTCGGCGCCATCGCCGTCATCGCCGCCCCATACTTTCCTGACGACACTGCCCCGGTCAAACCCGAGGTCGGTGGCGGAGTCGACATCCCACGGCATCGGAAGGTCAGCGTACAGGCCGCGCACAAGATTATGCGCCGGGCTGGAGAATGGGCGCAGGTGGGCGCCCAGAGTGTCGAGAGCGGCCTGAGCTGCGACGGAGCCGGGCATTCTCGGGTCGGCGCGGATGCCGCAGTTCGTGAAGATTGCGACGGAGCCGCAGGGGGCGACGGCGCGAGCTGCGGCGGGCCAGAAGGCCTGCATGTCGAAATAGTGGGCGGCGGCGGCGGCGATGAGCAGATCGGCGGGACGTCCGGCGAGGGCGCGGGCGACGACGGCGTCGACGGACTCTGCGGTGGACACCTCGAAGCGAATAGCCTCGGCGGTTGCCGCCGCGGTGGTGCCGCCGATCTCGCAAGCGGCGGCAATCATGCCGGGGGAGGGGTCGAGGCCGACTGCGTGTTGGAAGCGCGGGGCGAGGGCCCTGGCAGCAGTGCCCGGGCCACAGCCGACGTCGATCAGTGCGTCAAAGCGGCCGGCAGTGGCGGCATGGAAGGCGAGGATGTCAGCGTAAAGACGCGGGTTGTAGTCGCCCCGGCCGTGGGCGTAACCGGCGCCGGTGGTGGCACTGAAGGCGCGGAAGGTCGCCTCCGGCATCTGTGTGCCGGTCTTGTTCCCCTCTCAGGCGCTCCCACCCTCTCACCATGCAAATGTGCCTACGGTTTCTATTATTCCGTGTATGTGGCTGTGGTTTCTTTTATTCCCCAAAATTCTACCGAACTGACGTGGGCGCATAGAAGCATAGAAGCATAGAGGCAAGCACAAGATCGAAGGACGAGGCCATTAGGTGGCGGCGGCATAAATCAGAAGCCCTTCCTACGAAGATGCAGCGGCGGGGGCCGCATCCGCCGACAGCGACCTCAGCTTCCCAAAGAAGCCGGTAGAGTACCCACTGTCGACAAACTCGCGGATCTCGATGAGCTTGGTGCCGTCCTCGGTCATCTTTAGCCTGGAAGTCCATTCCGCCGGGGGAAGGGGGCGGCAAAGTAGTGAATAAGCGAGAGAAACGCACCAATAAGAGGATGGGAGCTGGGGAGAGGTGAGCAGGCTCGAAACCAGGCTCGAAACCGGGCGGAGGAAGATGATGTGAAGTACGCAGAACCCACCAGAGCATGTACTCGTTGCTGTAAGGTCCGATGACCGATTCCGAGGTGCTGTAGGCCCAGACAACGGCGGCCCTGGCATCGACGTCGACGGCAATGTCCTTGACGTGCCCGGTGAATCCCTTGAAGAGCGGCTGGATGTTTGCAAAGTAGGCCCTGTGCTCGTCGTTGGACTGGCCCTGCTCGGGCCGCTTGAGCGAGGCGGGCAAGACCTTGTGTTTGCAGTCGGGTGCGCGGATAGCAAGGATGGCCTCGATGTCCCAGGCACTGTAGCTGTCGAGGAAGGCGACGGCGGTGGCCCGCAGAGTCTCGCGGAGCTGCGTGCGGGCGGCGTCGGCGGCGGCGATGGTGTCGGCCATTATGCGGTGAGACGGACGGAACACAAGAGGAGAAACGCTTTGTCTTGTCCAGGCAAGGCCGGTGCCGACACAGGCATCCCGGCATTTATGACAGTCATACAAGCGTACGAGCGAGCGCCCGCAATTGGTTCGGAGGCATGTGCTTCGTCTCACAAGTCTCACGTCGCACATCTCTTCCGTATTTGGTTCCTTGGGATAATTATTCTGGTCCGGTTAAAACCCCAGACAAAATTTCTTTTGCATGTCGAAACCTTGCAAACTCTAATTTCAAATATGAAACCGGGGTAACTGCACGGCTGACTTTTGCTAAGACAAGTAGAAGAAAGTGAAGGTGGAGGTGCTCCTGATCAACTAATGGATCGCAGAATATTGGAAGAAGATCAAAAAAAGGAGCCGGAACGAAACGACTTAAATATTGAATACCTCGCTTATATGGAGACACTGGGTGGCAACCTTGAAGGCGGACCAATAAGTCCGACAGCTCCCCATGTTGATTCGACGTGAATGGCTATCAAGTTGTCGAGTATCGAACGGAATGCTAGCCCAGGGCGACAAGGAAAGGTTAGCAGCATTTCCCAGCCGAAAATGGACGAACGTCATCAAGCTATTAGACATGTCGGATACGAACCCGAAAATAAAGCGGAAGATTGCGGACTGAGAGGCACCAAAGGTAGAGAAGAATGGGGAAAAGGTAGAGAATGACTCTGCCCCATTCCATCCGCCCCCACCCAAACCCCATAGATCCTGTCCCCGTGGATATTGTATATTTATATGCACGGCGGTGCCGAGTATTTTCATGCGGTTTCTTACCTTTTCGCCTTCAATTACAGAAGAAGAAGGGTTGATCTACAAAGCCGAAGGCGTCCCGCGGCGGATGGCGACGACGACGGCGAGAAGAAGTAGAAAAAGAAGAAGAAGGCGACCGACGCGGGCGACGAGTAAAGGCCGTGCGCAGGGATATGTTGAGGCGCTCCACTCTCAAGGCCAATAGCGTTGGTCCTGCCACTCCAAATATGCTAACGCTTGAACAGAACAGTGCACCAAGCGAGTTCTTGGGCGGGGACGGGCCACAGCTGAGAAACCAATGGGTAACAAGACGGGAGGGGGAGGAACAAAGCGCATGCATAATTAGAAAATTATGGGGGACAGGAAAGGAGGAAGGTTGAGAGCTGCAGCCACGACATGTGTATCTGTCTGTTGCAACATGAACGATACACACGGTGGCGGCTACTAACTTGAATACGCTGGCAGTTGTCTAATTCACTTTCTTCTTATCCGTCATCTGCTCGTGCTCCCTCAGGCGAAAATGTGAGGTGGTGATTTTCCAAACCCGTGGTGAGCATGAGGCTGATCTACATTTCTCACAGAGCATCCCGAAGACTCCAAAATAAGCTACGACTGCTGGATGGTAAAAGTTTCATTAAGTTCTCGGATTTTGTAACGTCGATTTCCAGTTTTGTTTGCAGGAAGCAATTCCCCCACCAAGTCCCCCCTTTCCCCTATGAGCCTCGCAAGCGGTTATTCGTTCTACAAATGGGAAGTACGTGACACCACAAGGAGCTTATTTACACAACGGGTTCACAAGTCCTAATAAACGACTATTCTCCCCACACAACCAAGCAGCGCAGGCGCGTCAATGGAGAAAGGGGGGCAGCGGACGACGAGTTCAAGCGTTCCAAATTGTAAAATAAAAACGAAGAGAGGAAAGGGGGTGGGGCGGAGGCAAATTGGGCACAAAAACTAAATTGTGTATTAAAAAAAACTCAGGAAGGGATGCGCCACAGCTTGATTGTTTTGTCATCGCGCTCGTCGGAGCTCATGTCTGCCATGCGCCGGGACACCTCGGTGGAGTTCTGGAACTCGCACATATTTGGCCGCAGCTCGCGCGACAGAAGTTAGAGGCATATGGCGGCAATGCGCAGATCCGCTGAGGTTTTGTCAATTGCGAAGCGCGAGTCCGTGCAGCGCCTCGCGTCAGTGAGATAATTGGCAAAGCCGAGGTCCTTCAGCTGCACGCGTCCGCGAGCATCGATGGTCACGAAGGGCTTGAAAGCCCCGATAACGCCTTCTGTTTTTTCACGCGGGGCGTCGAGTAGCGCCGCCATGCTTGCTGGAGTGAGCGGCTCCCGCTGCAACACGACGAGCTCCAGGACACGCCGTAGAAGGAGTGCGTCATTTTCGTTGGCCAGGAGTTCGGCGAGACGGGGTTACGCCTCGCTGAGGATTTTCCGCAGCGGCATGCCTAGGAGATGTAACAAATAACCGTCAACGTCAATAATGGGGGTATTTCTGGCAGACATTTCTTACGTGTGCGATGGCGGTGCAACAACAGCCAGCTTGCGTGCGGCTTCTTGCTGTTGTTTTTGCTAAATCTTCTTCGTCGTTCTATTGCGTCTTGACAAAACCAGAAAGAAAATGATAAAGGTAGTGGGGCACAAAAACGGCGGAATGTTTTGTTTCTCATTCTTTTCCTTTTCAGTGAGGTTCTGAGGACGGAATTAGCTTGGCATGAGCGCCTTCTCATGTCACGGAGCTTAATAGGTTCGTTGAGACTTCCTCCAGTCATTCCCAACGAACCTGAACCTATTAAGTTCCGCGACATGAGAGGTGCTCATGCCAAGCCAATTCCGTCCTTAGGGTACTGAAAAAAATAAAAGAATAAGAAACACAACGCTGATGGCAGAGTCAAGCTATACAATCGTTGGGCCGAGTCAGCTAAACGGTTGTTCTTCTCCGAAATAATCTTATCCTTCGCAGCAAGTTAGACCATCATCACCTGTTTTTTCACAGCAAGCTCGGCTGTCAATGCCGTGCTTTCCTCCTCCAAAAGAGCTGCTGCTACCGAGTTAGGTTCAGCCGGCCTTTTTCACAGAGACAAGAAAATTTAATCATCAGGCGTCGCGACCATTTCGTCGATGAGTGCTGGCAGGTATATATGGGCAGCTTTTGGGACCCCGTCGTGGTGCGACGGCGCGCAGCCGCAGCCCAGCGTTCGTCCACGCGCCACTCGAAATCCAATCAAGGTTGTTGACAAGGCAGAGGGACAAAAAATGCTTCGAAATATTGGATGCTTAGACAATACTGACTGAGTGAGGAAGCAGAGGGGGAGGGGAGAAAGGAGAGCGAAAGTTAGAGTGACAGAGAGTGTGTATCTCTGTGAATGCTCGTGTTGACGAACCCGAATGGATTGTAACTTCCTACAAGGACTAAAAGCGTTTGGAAGCAGCCTTGAGGTTGGTAGTGCTCCTTTCATACTTTCAGGATCACTTCCCCGGCTGCAGTGGCAGCAACAGTCGTGTCGGAGCGCTGTGCAGAACGATCCCACCACCTTGAGTGCGACAGAGTGGGTACTTAAATGAGTCGCAATTTGCCAGAGGGGCTTTCATAACCCTGCTTGCTTGCTCGCTTAAAAAAATTTACGACAAAATTCTGAGCCAAATTTCTTACTATGCTTTGTTTGCTTTCGTTATATTTTATTATAATTTCGTGTGGGGGAAAAAGAAAAACAACCACTGGGGCCGACACACAACGAGGTACCGGAGTTTTATATCCCCATCTGCCAGCAGATCAATTTTAATATTTTAAGCGACGGGGCGGCGAATCCAACACATACAAAGACTGCATCGCCCCGACAACACTCCTATAAATCACAACAGCTCCCACAAAACGGCAATTGAACCCAGACGAGTCTTTCCAGCACGAGATCCTGCCGTTCTCGCTCACGCAAGGTACGGCGGCTCCGACGTGGCCGAGGTGCTCAGTGCCGCCTCCCTGATCCGTCCTGGAGACTTCGAGAGCTTCTACGACGCACATTGCAGAGAGCCCAGACCATCGACGCCAACGCCTACCCATTATCTGCGAGGGATGCCTTCTTCCAAGCCTCCAACTACTCTAGGGCCGCCGACATTTTCCTTCACAGCAATCCAGAGGATGCACGCATCAACGAGTTGTGGGTAACAAACCGACGCGTTCGACAGGGCCATCGCGCTTATGCCCGTGCCAGGTCAGAGATGCACGGTGAAGGCTGACGGCTACAAAGTGCCCGTCATCTTCTAAAGGCATACAGGAGGCGAAACAAAGCCACGCCCGACTCTTATTCTCGGAAACGGCTACGACGGCGCGCAAGAAGAGATGCTTCACGTCATGGGCATGGCGGCTCTCGAACGTGGCTTGTTGAGGCGTGAGTGCCGGGATTCACAATGCGTGTCTATTCTGCGAATGCTATGCTGTTGTCTTATTGGCTCCTTTAATACATAAGCTCCATGTTAGTGGGTTTACTGGGTTATTCATTCGCTACGCTACCCGATTTGTTCTTTTGGTGGACACTTTTGCCTTCAGGCCAAGGATGGGCCCATGCATAGGTTTTATATGAAGAGGTGAATCACTCAAAGGAGTAGGTGAGATTCATCTTGTCAATAGTGGGTAATAGGTAGCCATGGTTATGGTTTACGACATATTCATGCAAACGTGGGAGTTGAATTGAGCTAACATTCTATAAGCGGATAGAGGACAAGCAGAGAACATGAAGATACAAGCGTTTTTATTTTGCCAAATAATATCAAAAATAAAAACATGGCCTAGTTTATAACATCGCCGTTTATTAACTCACATTAAAAATCCACAAGGAGGCAAGTTAGCTACCTCATTTCCACTGTCCAATACCCAACGCCTCCAACTTCGAAGCCGCGCTACTCCACCAGTTTTAATCCTTCCGCAAACAGCCCAACATCCCCAAAATCCCTTATATTTCTCTATTTTCCTACACCAAATATCCTCAAACCGATGTTTCCTTCTCCCTCCAGTTACAGGGATTTTGTAATCTTGCTTCGCTCTGTGGCAATTCGTAGTGAAAAATAGTCGCTTGGTGCAATGCCCAGAACAGACAGACCGTAATAGATTATTAGGAAAGGCTAGAGAGATAGGGGGAAAAGTGCAAAGCATATACAACTCCGCGCCGACACCGATTGACGTCAGTACACCAGCGCGCCTGCGTCAAAAAGGATGTCCTGCCAGCCCCTCAGCGCGACGTCGCGCAGGTGGCGCATCACGAGCGGACCCTCAGCGCGCGCGTTCTTTTCCTTGGCATCGGACCAGCCGGGGTCGACCATGCGGCGCAGGTCGTCGAACGAGTCGAAGTGGTATATGGCGGAGGCCAGGTCCGGGTGGTAAAAATCGACTAGGCGCGGGTAGGCGGCGGGTGCGAGGTGCCGCACGTCCGGCCAGCAGAGGGTGTACTCTTGCACGCCGAACTAGTCGATGATAAAAAAAAATATAAATAAATAAATAAAAATGAAGTATCAGCGGGAGGTGCGTTGGTAGGTCAATGCGCGAAAAAAAGGTCAATATTGTGAATCCTGTGCTCACCATGTTAAGTTCGCGCCATAGGCGCGAGCTGGGCACCGCCACGACGACGCCTGCGGCCAGGTTCTCGTACAGCTTCATGGTCGACACCTGGTACGGCGACTCGACAAAGGCGCGGTACTTGACGAGTGCGTGCGGGCCGCCATACAGAATGTCCAGGGACTTTACCGAGATGCTGTACTCGTCAAAGACCTGGCGGAGGCGCGGCTTCAAGTCCTTGAATGCCAGGACCGGGTCTTCAGCGTCCTGTTCATCATCGTTAGTTGTTCTGGTGCGCTCAAAACTCTTCCTCCCCTCCTCCTCCTTCATTCCCTCCTCCTCCTTCATCCCTCCTGCGGAATTCCTCCGCCATCACCCACCCGCCAGCCGCACATTCTTACTTACTTTCACTTTCAAGTCTGTAAGCGGAGGAATGTAGCTGTGTCCCGACGGCCTCAACAAGCGCCACCGCCTGAACCGGACGCCGCGGACGTAAGCGTAATACACCTCAAACGGGTTGTTTGCGACAACGTGCAGGCGGCGGCAGTCGCGGACGTACAGGGCGTTCAGTGCGTCGCGAAAGGCGGCGGCGTCGGCAGCTGCAGCGGCCTCGGACAGCGAGGCCTCGCCTTTGCCGATGCCAAAGTCGAACCGGTTGGTGATCTCCAGGACGAGATGGGTGGCGGCGCAGGCCGGGTCGTCGAGAAGGACAGCGTCGAGGAGGGCGCGGCCGTCCGGGATGGTGTCGCCCACAATGATGACGTCGTATTGGTGGCAGAGCGCCGCGATCGCACCTGTTGCGGGGAGGGTTGAGAGAGAGCCAGAATGCGGCAATCAAAGTCAGGCAGACGCAAGCGGGGGTGGATGTCTCGCACCGCTCTGGCGATGCCGTGCCGACTCAAGCGCGGTCATGCCGTAGTGAAAGTCGAGATCGTCCGGATCGAGGTGGGTGATATTGAGCCCCAGCTCGCGCATGATCCAGTTCATATTGGCCCGTGTGCCGACGTGACGGTTCAGGTAAGCGATGCGGCCGGCGCGTCGTGTGGGACGCAATCGGTGGCGCTGATCGGGCGTGAGCGTAGACGGCGGCGCCTCATCGTCCTCAAAGGCGTCGCGATCGCTCTCTTCCAAGTGCGCACTTGGTGTGGACGCCAAAAGCGGTCTCGGAGCGTGATCAGCGCCGCCAGCCAAGCCGTCACTATTGCCGACGCCACCCACACGCCGGCCTGATTCGACAGAGAGTGCGAAGGGCTTCGCGTGATCTCCCAGTCGGCCAGCAGGCGCGGCATCGCGATGATCGGCGGCGGCGGGCGGCGGTGGTGGCAGTGAGCGGGCTGCGACGGGCAGGAGTTTTCCTGCTCTTGCGTTCCCAGCGGCGAATGATATGACGGCCCAGGCGGCAGTAATGGCAAGGGCTGCGACGACGGTGAAGGCGGGCGCAGGACGCTTCATGGCATCTGGTAAGGGGGCCGCAGGGCGCCAGGAAGGGAGAGGGGTTTCGTATAGAGGGTGGGAGGACGGGTGTGGCGCGGACTATGGGCAAAGATATTCGCTCTCAATCCCCCATCTTGAGCACCTGGCTTTAACTTAACCCTTCTGACCCGAGTCCCAAACTCTCCGCCCACAATCACCTCCTCGAGCGTTTCCTCTTCAGTGGCGCCCTACTCTTTGTCTCAAAACCCGTTCCTACTGTTCTTGCCTGTCACAATATGCTGCCATCTATTCTATATTCCTTTTCTCCTAACCTA
Organism: Cladochytrium tenue; assembly: GCA_026954515.1. Classification (NCBI taxonomy): domain Eukaryota; kingdom Fungi; phylum Chytridiomycota; class Chytridiomycetes; order Cladochytriales; family Cladochytriaceae; genus Cladochytrium; species Cladochytrium tenue. Next base: position 16,618 of record JADGKE010006474.1, read on the forward strand.
TTATGCATCACACAATATTTCACATTCCGAGACACTTCACTACCGTAAGCCCTAAAAACTTTAAAGATGACGAACTACGCCACAGCTTCGTCAAGCCAGCTCAGGCCACATCTGGTCGGAGAACACGGAAGAGGGTACCATTATTTCTTGAATTGGCGGTAAGGTCGGAAAGGAGAGTTGGGCGGAGCAGTGGAGGCGGAGCGCGGAAAGTGAGAAGGGCCGTGGGTACCCGCGGCAAGAGCCACACAACTCGAGGGGAGGAGGGGGGGTGAAAGGGTGTTTGTAGAGAACGGCGGATTGGGTAAGGGCTGTGCCTTTATACCGGGGGGGG